>OX421446.1:61765306-61767806 GCA_949126865.1 Montipora capitata
TATATCATCCTCCAAGCTTGCTATATTGAAGGCATTCTAGAGTTATTCCTTCCAAATGCCCGGTCGAGCCGGTCAGTTCTGTCAAATGGAAAGCGCCCTTAGCTAAAAAGCCCTCTGAGACAACATGTGGCTACTAGCAAAGTACTGAACCCAGAAAGATTGAAGGAAATAAAGGGGAATCGAGAAACATTGGCTTCTGGGCATGACATGTTGATCATTTTCAAGGTCCCTCACAACTTCTTTTCACCACAAGTTTAAGCGTGCCCTCTGAGCCAGTACTAAAGTTTACTGCTGTTATCTCTGTCCGGCGGGGTTAGTATCTGGATGGGTGACCTAAAAAAATTACCACTTTGTAAAACAGAAGCATTGGACCGATTTTACTATAACGCTAACAAATGCGAACTCAGCAAGGTACAGATTTTGTTAGCTTGCTTTATGCAAAACAAATATTGATGCAAAAGTAAATAAATATTGATACAGAGTTTTTAGAAAGAGCAGAAGGAAGTTTCCAGGACGGTCGATCGAGAATATAATATTTACGACATGAAAGCAACATTAATTTGAACCGTGAATATAGAATATAAAAAGTTACAATCAGCGTCAAACAGTTTGGGAGAGATTTTTGCTACGTTCAATTTTGTTATTCTACGTTTGGCTGCACAAATAAATCGCAAAATCGAAAGTGACATCGCCGAGATTCAGCGGGCGCCGTGATTAAATTACCGCGGCATGTTTACTCTCCAAACAGTAAAGCATCTTTGTCAAATGATGGCAAGATACTGGGTTTTCGTAAGTTTCTTTTTCTGTCAAGTGTTATAAAATTTGACAATAAATGAGCGAATTCAAAACAAAGATCACAATCGCTCAACTCTTGAGGTTGACCATTGTTTCTGCAAAGTCAAAAATTTACTCTCCAAGACGAGATTATTTATCACCAAGTAATTCTATCATTTTGGAAATAGCAGTTACTTTGTTATTCATGGGCGTCACAATTTTTTGCTGATTTTGGGGCTCATTTTGTTGAAACTCAAGCACGCTTCCAACAAACCTGTTTATTTTCGTGAACCCTTCCTAGAGCAATACTAAACAAATCCTCCCGTATCATATTTCAACCTTAAGCTCGAAAATTCAATACACAACATGATATTATAATTCACAAAGGCAGAAAATACCACAGAATCCTTTTCCAGCGAAAATTTTATTGAAACAAGCAACATATTTGCTCTTAGGGGCAAAAACCCCTTCCTATTTCATTGCGTGCGTGAAGACAAGAAACTCAATCGTGTCAAATTACCATGTACGCAACAAAATAAATTCCAGGTTCAAACCCTTTCCTGAAGAACCGTTTCCTTCAATAATGATGTACAAAATAGTCGACAAGCTTTCTTTCAAATAATTCTTGACTGTCACATTTCCAATTATTATTATTTTTTACCTGACTTCGTTGAACCCATAAGTTACCGGATAATTTTTCATTTGGTTTTAGTGTTGTACATAACACTACACTCGTGATAAAATATTGGAAATACAGCTCAGTTTGATTTCGGCGCGAAGGGCGAGAAAGATTGTTGTCGAAGTCCCTTACTCGTCGCTTTTAAGATTCCAGATCATCATCGCCTGTCTTGTTCATGAGGGTATATTTTGTTGAAAGATGCGCTAAAACGCCATTCGAGTTGCAATGACTTTCGACGCCATTGCAGGTTAATGAAATATTCTCCCGTGTGCACCAGAGAAATCTACGCATTACCCCAGCCCCCTCAAACCGAACACAACACGTACAGAAGACTCTATGCACAAAGACACCACTTAGCAGGAGAGTGACAGGCACGACATTTCATGACACGGAAAAAAATAAAACTAGACCCTCCGTGAGGGTACACTGGGTTGCCTGTGGTACGTGCACCGCTCCAGACAATTTTTTTCAAGTTGGGGGGTCATTAAGAAGTCATACCAGACGAGGCCCTTTGGCTCACAGGTCCTCACACGTTCGTACGACGAAACAGATCTGTCCTTGCGTAATATGTAGCTCTAACAGTGCACGATATTGTTTTCGTATTGTCTATCATTGTAGTGCCATGGTAGAAGTCTTGGGTAAATAGTCCGAGAGGACATGTGGTTACTAGCAAAGTACTGAACCCAGAAAGATTGAAGAAAATAAATGGAAAGTGAGAACCATTGGCTTCTGGGCTGACATGTTGATAAACTTCTTTTCACCACAAGTTTAAGCGTGCCCTCTGAGCATCTGACAGCTTTGTAATACCGAAGTTCACTGAAGTTAACCCTGTTCGGCGGGGTTAGTGTTTGGATGGGAGAGCAAAATAATATACCCCTCATAAAGCAGAAGCATCGGACCGAAAATACTATTAATGCTAACAAATGCGAACTCAGCAAGGTACAGATTTTGTTAGCTTGCTTTATGCAAAAACAAATATTGATGCAAAAGTAAATAAATATTGATACACAGTTTTTAGAAAGAGCCAGAAGGAAGTTTCCAGGACTA
>OX421446.1:61772806-61802806 GCA_949126865.1 Montipora capitata
TCTTGATTGACCATAAGTTTGTCCCATCTTGTATTTGCTTTAGACGATGACTTGTTCGGTGCCTGTTTTCTCTCGTGCAGTCTATAATGCTCTGTAGTCTATACGACGCTGCAGTTACTAACAAGTGAAAAGATTAATGTGCGTGCGCGATGATGAAACTCAATAAGGCACTGAGATAAGGTCACGAACGACTATCTGATGAGTCGTGTTCACATAAGCCGGTCTTGATTTCGTCATTCGTCAGATGTGATCATAAACAGACCAAGCTGTGTGCTTCTCCCGATCGCTAGGGTGTTGAACGTCTCCCACATTTTCAGCATTTACCACCACATGTCATTTTTATGTTTCTTTTTTTTTTCGATTTGACGCCCACGATATACTACAGTACATGCATACATCTGTCGATTTGATGAACATGAGGTCACGAGAGCTACCATGTCAAATTCAAAATTAATAGGCCACGACTGTTTAATTTAGTCCGCGCAATGTCTGGAGGTCACGCTTAATTTGTATTCTGAATTGCTTCGTCCAAGTAACGACTTTCATCTCTGCGTTATGCTACGTGTCCCATCCTGTGTATGTATAAATAGGATGTTCTGTTTGCAGTTTTTTGCCACACATGTACTAAACATGTTTATAATTCTCCTCGTGAACTGAGCTTGTCAACACTGACCTACATAATTTGTGTGCGTCCGGCTTTACATTGGAGAATCTGCCCATTACGGTCAAGTAAAGTACCCTCGCTCATGATCATTGTAAATTCCGAAACAATTATCGAGTTTGGCAATTACTACCTAAACTTCAGGAAAGATGGAAGGTGACCAAAAACGTCGAAACTGGAGTTTTATCGGGTTTTCAAGTGATGAGTCCAGCGTACGTCTCCATCATCAAAGTCCAGAATCGAAGGAACTCCTTTGAAACTAAGACGGGGTTTAACGTTGATCGGTTTCTCAGATGAAAGCCTTGACTCATTCCGGCATCAACGTCAAAGACCCCAATCATTCGTGCCAGTTATGATGTAGACGGTTCGAGCCCGTACGACGACCTCTAGATGTAACCTTACTCAGAGATTCTGACGGAGGAGAAAACAGTACGCGTGAATTATTCAGACTGTTGAAGCGATGAACCGAACCAAGAAGAACAACTTAATATGGACGGTAAGCCGTAATTACCTTTACCGATAAATTTAATCTAATCGTGGGGAGCCAATCCAGCCTTCGGGCTAAACGTAACCTTCTTGTCAGTAGTAACAACGTAATTACGCCGAGACTAAAAAGTACTGAATAGCATCACAAATTAGCATGAGAATGTTTTTCCGCCATTTTTTTTCAATGCATTTCCTTTTAAATGTTTCAAACCTTTTAACTGCATAGCTCATAGTTTTCACTGAAAAGGAAAGTTTTCAAGTCCAATCTGAAAACAAACCGTATACTGATATAACTTATTAGTTCACCTCTAAAAAAAACGACGTAATGAGTAAGTTATGCTTTAACACTTATGATATGTGCCTGAACATAACATTAGCCGTTTCATTTTCTATTCTCAACGCAAACTGGTAGGCGATGAAAACTAGCGTGAGCGCGTGAGGGGGCGCTGTGCGTTTACACACGCGTGAACAGTCTTCCATGCAATACTACGATGACTGCGTAGGTCTTTACCTGGATTGACTTAACTTTAAAAATCCCTACAAAATCAGACTTTGGGGAAATCAAGTTCTTAGCAAATAAGGTGAGCCGGCGTTCTTTGAGGTTGCTCGAATCAGTTATTTAATTACCATTCCTTTCCACTTTCCAATTATTTGCTCATAATAATAGTAAGACACGTGCGAACAAATTTTTAAGGGTCAAATTTTTGAGGTCGATCAGGTTTTTCTATCAGTTCTTTCCTGAGTTCACAGCCGGAGAGAATGACTGATATTCCGACACAACGGAAACAACCTATCATCAACTTAGGTAATTATCTGATTTCAATCAGGGAAAAACAAGACCGAATAGCTACAACACAGGAAAAGTTAATAATGGTTGAGGTCACACTTGAGCTTTTTTTACCATAGTAAACGAAAGTTTACCATGGTAAATGGGTTTTTCAATGTGACCGGCTTTTCTCACTTTACCATGGTAAACGCAATTCTAGTCTGTTGCGTTAGCAACGGCGGTCGGATGAAAGCAAAGTTTACTATAGTAAAACCATCTGAAAAAGCATGGTTTATCTAGTGTTTATCTAAACTTTGTTTATTTAGGTGACATCTTGTCATGATTTTGAGAAGCATTTCGTGACTTTGCTGAATTCGCGTGTGCCCTCTATATACATGCGCTTTCTATCTACTTCCCTCACAATCTTTTAACGAATAACGAAAACATGACGGGATTTTCATACATTTCTTCAAACCATCCTTGTGGTCTCGGATATACCCCCGCCACTCTCCTCCGTCTTGCTAAAGCTCCTCTCCTTCTTCTTCGCTTTTGTAATCTCTTAATTCTGGTCGTGAGAAGAGCATTGGTGAGATCAAATTGCCTCCTTTCAAAAACAAGGTAAAGAGCCAGAAATCTAAGTCTCTGAGCTTTACGGATTGCAACGATAAGAAACAATAGAGCCACAATCGAAGCTACAACACCTTCACGATCCATGGCGCAGTCACGAAATATATTAAGTTGTTGTGTTAAGACTCACGCGACGGAGGAACAAGGAAACGTCTGGGAAATGTAAAAGTCAGCTTATGCGTTTTACCATAGTAAACTTTGCTTACCTTTTTTATACCATAGTTAAGGGTTTTTACCTTAGTAAACTGCTTAGTGTGACCTCAACCAATAATGAGCTTTATTTAACCAGGGAGCACCTTCAGCAATCTGTTCTCCCAGATGTCCCTGACATAAATAAATACAATACTAAAATAAATGTACAATATACACAGTATTGTATTTATACTCGGGAATATTTCTCAAGCTGCGATAGCCGCCACTCTCTTAACACATTTCCGATTGTTTCACTTTGGAAAGTTTAATGGAAAATCGATCGAATGATAAATCTCGTTTGTAAGCAAAATTTGTAACGGGAGCTACCGCTATGCACTTTGAAATCTGCCCTTTGGCATCCACGGTCACGCACAGTTTTTGCTATTTGCGGTTTTCACTGTCACACCATCATCAAAACCTTTCAACAAATAAAGTCAAGTTCATTTTCTTTTCATTTTCTTTTGTCTCTTGAACAGCCTCACAAAGATTCAGGTCTGCGCGATGTTTCGTGCGGTAGATATTCGAAGAAATGCTTTACTCAAACTTGAATATAAGGCTTTGGATAGAGACGCAATGTTTTATTCCCTCCGAGGGGCACCAATATGGCAGCTGGAAGCTAACAAAAACATATGTCATCGAGTTTTGCTATAAAAAGCCTGTAATCGTCTTCTGAAGGCTCATAAACATCCACATGAGTACTTATTTTCATACAAGGACTGTTCAGATTGGGAAGTCGCTTTTTATCTACGTGACAGCATTCTATGCCGCCATTTTAATATCGTGTCACGCAAAAGCTCAGAATTCAACCTTCCTTTATCACAAGACGAAAAACCCTATCAAACCTAAAAAAAATTGAAAAGATAAGTCTTCAACTAAAGCTCAACAGGATTGATAATCCCTTTTTTTTTATTTTGATGACGTCACGTGAAAACCAAGAATTTTAAATTGCAAGAAAATGGAAAATATCAGTTTTAACAGCGAGTGAATTTAGAGCAGCAGGTTCAAGTATCAAAAACACTGCTTGATTTACTGAAAAAAAATCTTCAGGTTTCTATTGTAGAGGAAATGCGAATAGCCAAGTGAAAAAGTTGCAACTGCATTTTCAGGGCCGTAGCCAGAAAAAAATTATGACTGAGGCAATGTCCATGGTTAAATTATCTTTGCAGGTATTTTAGGTTTTTATGATCCGGCACATTACTACACCGGAATCACGCTTTATTTTTAAAAATTACGAAAAATGACTGAGGCAAGTGCCTCGATTTGCCTGTTACTGGCTACGGCCCTGATTTTATCAAAGTAGAGGATCAATCCCGAAAATATCGCCAGAATTTGTGGAATTTAAAGAGTTTCCGTCCATCGACTCTAACTCTCCATTAGGTATTGTAGCTGCCCATTTAAGTTTAAACTAAAGACGTCAAATGCACGTAAAAGACAGCCTCTAGGATTTTGTGAATGTTGTCAAATACATTACAGTGATTTGGATAAACATTTGAAAGGCAAGCAACACCAGGAATTAGCAAGGAACCCGCAGAACTACGCAGGAATGGATTAATTAAGAAATTTGAAGGAAGGCTTCAAGGAACAGTTGTGAGTCTTAGAAACAAAAACTTAACCATAAACGTTATAAAGTGACTTAAATGTGAACTGCGATTTACAGTTTTTACTTTAATTAAACAGGAAGTTATGCTATAAAGGGGGTCAGTTCAAGGTGTTAGAAACGGAACAAGGAATTCGTTAAGAATCTGTATTAACTTTAAAGCAAATAAAAATATAATCAAATTTCTGTTTTGGGCTAGAGTAGTATAGGAGTTGGGGGTACGAGCACATTTTTTGCAAAAATGTTCTCTTACCAACCCAACTCTATACTACTTTCCATATAATGGCTTCCATATTTTTGGTCTCGTATTTTTGATCTCGTATTTTTGATCTCATATTCTTGGAAATATATATGTTTTATATTTCTGCGAATCTATGCCGTGGCGAGGCAGAATGGGTCCAACGCAAAATTTATTTTGGAACTATATGTTTTTAAAAAAACCTAAAATAATATCTCATATAATAGTATAATGAGTTGTAAGGAACTGCATGAAGAACTTGTCAATATGGAAGAAGTGGTCTGTCCATTTTGTGATAAACAAATAAGCAAGCAATCAAAAAAAACAGATCAATGTTGTGATCAGCCAGAGATAGTGAATGATAACAATATGCTAGTTTGTAAAAAATGCGGAACAGTACATGGTTACAAACCTTTAATAGAATTTGTTGATTTTTATCCAAATAAACATAGGTTTCACCGCAAATCAATATATCAACGGAAATATCATATAGAAAATATAATGAATAATATAGCTGTAAAAAATGGTTTTCAGATAACAGTGAAAAATAGAGATAAGATATTGAGAATTTTTGGTGAAATTGGTAAGGTCGTAAAATCTGTGAATATAGACAGAAAGCGTATGATTAACATAAATTTCATTTTGAAACAAATATTTAAAATGCTTGATCTTCCTTTTGAAAAGGTAAAGACGAGTAAATCCAGAAAGACACTTCGATCATATGAACTATTTTGGAAAGACATCCTGTCATTGACATTTGATAAAATCGATGTAATAGTTAAGGAATGAATTTGTCATTATATTTAGTGTAGAACTTATCAACACTAGGACAAACATCAGTCACAAAATCATCTACATTTTTTAATTCTGTGTGAAACGATGGTTGAAAATCACCGCTTCTCAACATGTCTTTTATTGAATTCAAAAGATGCTGATAACTTTGGTATGCGTATGTACAATTTTGTATTTTAAGATCCAGTGATTGGAAATCCATGTAAGACTTGATTAAAAAAGCACAAGTGCTTATTGCTACTAGGGCTATACCGCCAGTTACAACAGCACTAATAATTCCACCAGTACCAGTTAGGACAGAAATAGTATTACCAATAAGTTTGAATTTTTTGTAGCGTTTAACAGCCTGTTTGTAAGCCCAACACTTTCTATGGTATGCCTTATAATAGCTCTTTAGTTCATCAACCTGATCTTCTGTCAATCTGTCTGAAATATGGTTCCAGCTGAATATTCTCTTTTTTCGATCTGCCATATATATAGTTTAGATTGTCAATCGTTTGAATGCACAATAAATGAGTCCTGTCAAATGACCAAATAACGGACTTTTTTTGATGAAATCAGGCACATGCCTATTAATGCAATATGTGTAACCATTACCGTCATGGAATCTAGTGTAAAACCTACCAAATGCATCATGAAGTATAGCGTGATTGGAAAATACATCAGACCAGCCGAAAATGAATTCCAATAAACGAGTTAGTCTGCCGCTTCCTGGTCCGATAAGACCCAAAGAATCAGAACCCTCGATTTCAAGAATTTCATATATGGATATGTCTCTCTCAAGATAATAAAAATGCACATATCGGTAAACAATCGCTGATTTCAATGTTTTGTCATTTATATCTGGAAATTGTTCTTTTGTACTTTTGAAATTGTATCTCACATATTCAAGCAATAATTTGATAAA
Organism: Montipora capitata; assembly: GCA_949126865.1. Lineage (NCBI taxonomy): Eukaryota > Metazoa > Cnidaria > Anthozoa > Scleractinia > Acroporidae > Montipora > Montipora capitata. The sequence goes on from OX421446.1 coordinate 61,779,073, forward strand.
CATATGTACTTACGTTATATTATATCTTTGCATCAATACAGCATGATGGTCTAATATCGTTTTTTCGTCAAGAATAAAATCTAAATAGACACAGAAAAAAGCTATATTGCCATTCAAAGGAGCTACGTCGGTTGTAGGATCTAATCCACCAAAAACTGTTGTGTTATTTCCTGTTCTATTGTCAGCGGTAAAATCACCCATATGCTTTCTGTTCCAATATATCTTGCTTTTTTCTGTCTTGGGAGACGATTTATTGTCCCAGTGAACTGACAAGCAATGCCATTTATTCAATTCACCAAGATCATTCTCACTGTAATCTCCAAGACTCAAAAAATCATTCAAACTTGATGCAGGTCCTAAATAAACACAATTATATGCCGAATCAGCCCCAGAAATCACGATGTTACTGCCTGAATGAGCCACAAATTTATCATAACCTAAATTATCATGGCCGAATAGTCCATTTACCCAAAAATTTAGAGAATTGCTTGAAGTCATTTTGTAAACAATAAATACATTAACCGCATCATTATTTAAATCAACCTGCGATATCATTTTTTGTGTACCACTGAATTTTAAGAAATATCTTCCATTATGTTTTTCAGCTTTTGTACATACTGTGGGTCTCTTTGATGCATCAGTTTGTGTAGCATCACTTTCTTCATTACTCTTGTCATATATTGTTTCTACTTTTCTTGTGGAACTCATTTTCACAGTAGATCCATCTGCTCTGTCCATTTGATAAGTGCAACTAGAATACATTCTGAGATATTCACTAACCCAGAGATCCAGAAATGAATCACGTACGATGTCACTGACCTGTGATTTGACAACAACATGGTTATCTGCCGTAGCAGGCTTTACGATGAGATTTTTGTCAGTTTCTATGTGATTGTCATCGTTTACTGAAAGTTGAGCTTGATAGGTGAAATCATCATCAGAGTGATAGTCAATGGTGTATTCAATTCTATCACCATTGTCGTCAAGAAGATGTGTACCATCTAAATTTTTTACATATAATGTCATATATTATTGTGTCATATTGTTTTAAAGGGAGAACGTTTTGTATTGAATTAAAAACATGAAAGACTTATTTTTTCTGTCTGAAAAGTTGATTCTGATATAATTTATGTTCCGAAAATATCGATTTATGTTTATAGTGATGGTTTTGTTGAATGCAAAATTTATATTGTAAACTGATGACACATTTGTTTGGATGACCAAAGAATGATTGCTTTGAAATGAATAATTGAATTGAGAAAAAATCTTTATCGAACCGATGAACATTTCACCGATCTTTAAAACAAAGTCTCCATATGGTGTCAAAAAATCACATGAAGCGTTGTTTGTGGAAGTTATACCCCATATGTAAGATGGTAAAACACTATCGGTTAGATATTTTTTGGTGACAGCATCATTGTTACCTATTGGAGCTGATAAACCTGTTATTTTATTGTTATTCATCTCTAAAGGAATATGCAGTTCGAATTTATTGTTTGCAACCTCATACGCTTTTTCGTAATCATATATTGTCATGTCAAGATCCGATTTGGCTTCGCCTTTAATGCCATATATCAAAACAAAAACTGGCAATAGATGTGGGCTATTATTGTCAAAATTGCTTTTGAAATTCACATACAATCGTCTTTGAATCGATGGAGAATCACCATCAGGACTGAGATTCAGGATCGTTCTGAGATATTTGTATTCTGAATTCACTTTTATGGTTGTTCCTGAATCAATGTTCATGTTTAGTTTTTCAAATCCAAGTAATGTACTTACGAATTCGTAACTGTAAAAAGGAGATTTTTGAAAATATGTTTCAACGCAAACTGTGTATTTGTCAGATTTGTTATCTCTGTACATTTTGAAAAGGTTGAAATCGAAACGACCTTTATATTCATTGGAACCATCGGTAGTTCTCCAAACCTTCATTGAAAACGCTTTTTTGTTTATTTTATGAGGCATGTCATCAAAATCGATCAATTTCGTGTCTTGAATGCCAACACCTTCAGTGAATTCTCCATCATCCATTGCATAGCTTAACACATTTTTTCGGTTTGTATGTGTGCTTATATGACTTTTCGCTATTTGTTGGTCTGTATATTTATTATTTTCGGTAGAAACAGTTGCAATACCGTCATTCACTTGCTTCAAAGTTATGGCATCTTGATTATGTGTGGCGTTTCCGAGATTTATTATTCGTTGATTGTTCATGTCTAGAACAGAAGTCATTACACCACTTCCATCCAATTTCAATGTTTTTCCAACCTCGGAATCGACATAAGCTTTGTTAGTCACATCTCTGGCACCGGTTGGTTGTCCACAATTTATTATTTTATTCAAAGACATATCCAAATTTCCAGTCATAGACACTGTGCCATCTCTTTTCAAATAATCAGACAAATCTATGTTGTTAACATGTGTTACGAAATATCGTTTATTTACAACATCAGTTTCACTAATGGGATTTGCGACATTGATTATTCGTTTATTGTTCATATCCAAATTTCCTGTCATGGTTTGGCTGCCATCTCTCAAAACGACAGTATCAGTATTTGGTTTTTTGTCAAGTTCATCATTGACATATTTACGGTTTACAGCAGATGTATCATTTTCTACGTTTCCAATACCGTAAATTCTATTGTTATTCATCCTGATATCACCAGTCATATCGCCACCACTTTCGTGGAGATATTTGTATAATTCATTGTTTAATTGAGTAAAATTGACAGCATCTGTTCCACTTGTAGCCTCTTTAACATTGACTATTTTATTGTCACCAAGATCAAGATTGTTTGTAAGAGCAATTGATCCGTCTTTTTTTAAATAATTAGAAAGTTCTGTTTTATCGGCTTTTGGTGCTAAACCAGTTTCTAATTGATGTTTTGTTATAGCATCACTATTTTCAGTTCCTTCTGCAAGATTGCTAATTTTTTCATTTTTCATATCAATGGGATTTTGGGCTTCTATTTTACCGTCATTCGTATTTAAATCAAAGAAAAAGGTATTCAGATGCAAACTACTGACAGCGTCACTCTGACCATGTCTAGCAGGAGCAATATTTTCGACACGTCTGTTATCCATATTGAGGGCTCCTAACATCTTATTACTACCGTCAACTAGTAATGCCTTATTATCAACATAACTCTTAGTGGTCACATCATTATTTGTTTCTGGTGAAGCGACATTCCTTAGTTTTTTATTCTGCATATCATAATCACCGGCATCAGTGAGTTTAAAACCAACACCAGGTAATCCTTTTACTATTTCAATAATTTTTTCATGTGAAAATGTGTCTTCAGGTAATTTACCATTTGAGTAACTCATATGTAATTTAGTTATACAATTCATTTATATTTTTTCATCAAAATTCTTCTTTACTTGTTTCTTAGGTTTGTCAATGTATATAAAACTGAAAGGGTCTCTAGTTGCTTTCTCGTATAATTGTTTGGACACATTGTTTTCACGACATATGAGACTTTTTTCATTGGTGCTCGGAAAATCATAAATGACAAAATGTGAGCAGTTAAGTCTAATGTCTTTTGGTGTCTTATAGTAGCTTTGACTCAAATATATAACAGAGCAGTTTTTATGTCTCCCCTGTAAAAAATAGTTTTCCAATGGTTTTTGGTTTTTATCACATACGAAATCGTCGAATATCACAATTTTTTGATTGTCACCATTGAGATTTTTTACAGGAATTATTTTATCATTGCTTGTTTCAATAATATTATAACCAACTTCTTTACTCCATGGTTCGAACTCTTTCACGAGATTCTGGTACTTTGACTGCTCTAAGTTTTTAGCATAAAGGTGTATTTTGTCGAAATACAACAGATTGTGAATCATATGCATAAGTGTGTTTGTTTTTCCCGAACCAGAAGGTCCACAAATGAGCATGCGGAAGCATCGATCAGGCATAAAATCATGTAGTTGTGTGAAGTTTGTGACAACATCGTCGCCAGTATCATAATTAGGTATTTTCATTTATATCAAATCGTTACATTGTTTTGATAAAATGATGTAGTTAAACATGGTGTTTAACACGGTGTAAAACGTTATTTTTTATATATAATTTCCATTTTTATGTAACGTAACAATATAACAATAAATGAGTTTACTCAAGTGGAAAGAACTCGCAAAGAGTAAATCTGAATTAGGGGACAAGATCAATTATGTCCATAATGCAATCACAAAACATGATATCGATCAGAAGACCAGTCAACAGGGATTTTCAAAAGTATTTAAACCAATTACAAGCAAATTAGATGATGTTATTGATAGTAATCAGGTTTTAAGGTTGCCAAGGAAAAAACGACCACTGAAGAAAGGAGAAGTTCCTGATTACGGCATTGATATAGAGGATGAAGTTCCAGATATGAATCTTGGTGATCTATTTGAACAACCTGTTTTACCACAGCAAGAAAAACAACTAGTGCCAAAACCGCCAACATATGAAGAATCTTTACAAGATATTCTGGAAGGAAAAAAGGAGATGTATGTTGATCCTAAGTACTTTCCTGAAAAACCGGAATTGCCGCCAGAATATGATGATGATGAGGAGTTAGATTATGGAATAGCTGATGAAGATATGGAAGATGAGATATTGAATGAGTGGGATGTACCAAATTATGACACAGTTGAAAAGACACTCAATCAACAAGGAATGAATGACAAAAAATCCCAAGCATATCTTCGTAAAATTTTAACACAAACTAGAATGAAAAGAAACAGTTTGAGAGGTTATAAAACACAGGTGACAAAACAATATAACAAGGGAATGATCGGGGAAGCACAAAGACAAGAGATGAACGAAAGAATAGACAGAGCTAAAAATGTGTTGAATGCATATATTGCACATTATGACACTAAATTGGAAACAATAAAAGGTTCTGGAATCAGAAGAAAAAGAAAAGGTGGTAATGTGATATTTTTCAACAAACCGAAAGAACTCATAAAAAAATTGGATTTGATCATTGGTGAGATATTGGCTGGTAATACAAGCATTGACATGCGAAATATGGGTGTTTCTATATTGGACACATTATTAAAAATGACAACAATTAACAAATCACAATATGGTAAATTATACAAACAATATTTCAAAATTTAATGTAACTTCATTATATAATGGAACGAGAGATAGTTTTATCATCTTACAGTGTAAAAAATCAAGGGGATAACAAACCAGAAGATTTCACAACAAATTTCACCAGACCTATAATTCTAGACAATAACAAGCAATATGTTATTGGTCTTAACAGAGTCATTAACATGTCATTCACTTGGTTCAATGTCAATGCTGGATACAAAAATCAATTAATCAAATACAGCTCAGATAATGGTTCAACTTTTCAGGACATCACCTTTCCAGCTGGGGTATGGAATTATACGGACTTTAATACATACATAAAAAGGCTGACAGAGAAAAAAACTGGTGAAGAGTATGAGTATCCGATAACTCTTGCATTCAATGATACAACATTTAGAGTCACGGTTACATTAGCTGATAATTACCAACTCAATTTAAGAGCAAGTGATTTCAATGACCTGATAGGTTTTGACAAAAAGATATTGACAAGTGGAACGCATATTGGATCCAGAGTGCCAAATCTCAGTCAAGACACAGACATACTCAATGTTCATTGCGATTTGGTAAACGAAAGTTTAGTTGACGGCGAAGAAACAGACATCATTTATTCATTCTCAACCAGTGTACTAAAACCAAGTTACTCCTTCACCCTCGAACCACAACGAGTTACATTCAATCCTGTGAACAAAACTACAATTTCATCAATCAGAATCGTGATAACAGATGGAAAAAGAAGATTAGTGGATCTAAATGGAGCGGATACGTCTTTTTCGCTGATTTTAAAAAGTATCTAATGTAACAGTATAATGAAACCGTATGAATTTAAGAGGTTTTACCATCCAAAACTTGGTAAATTTGTATTTCAACACAAAGGGTCTGGGCTTATCTTAGACAACATTTTCAAACCATTAAAGAGTGTGGCATCATCTGTTTTCAAGAAAATTGCCAAGCCCATGGCGAAGAAGGCATTAGAATCGGGGGTTTCCCATGCAGGTGATAAACTCGGTAAGGCGGCGGCAGAAAAGTCTGGAGACCTAATAATGAAAAAATTGGCGAATTTGAGAAAAGGAGCTACAACACAAAAAGCAATTGTTCCATCCTTACCCATTGAACAGAAACAGCAAGAAGAAAGCGCTGACATGATACTGAATAGATTGATATCAGGATCAGGTATGAAAAGAAGGCGTAGAGTCTGGCAGTAAAATTATATAATACAATAGTATAAATGGCTTTTAGAACAAGTGAATTATTGCAAAGAAATGAGTTAGTGCGATTTCAACTCGACGATGTGATCCGAGCCCCAGGTAACGGTCAACATCAGGAGAAAAATGGTTACAGATTCACCATCAACGACCGAAGTTCTTTCTATGATTGGTACAATGCTTATTTCGAGGTTCAATTCCAGTTACAAAAAACAGCAGATGGAGCCGGTTACGCAGCAGCCGATAGAATAACGGTGATAAACGGATCTCATTCATTGATTGCGCATATGATGATTAAAAGTGCTGGGAAAATTGTTTATGATACTGACAATCTACATAAGGTCACTTTTGTGAAGAATCTGTTGGAATATTCTGACGATTTTTCCAGAAGTGTAGCTAAGAACAGTTTTTGGTATTTAGACACGGATGGTACGACAGCCAATACCAATTCAGGATACGAATCTAGAAGAGTGCTTACACAAGCTGCCCAAGATGATGGAGGGGGAGGAGCAAAAGATGTGAACGTAATCATACCTCTCAATCGTTACAGTTTTTTTGAAGAGTTGCAGGACAAAATGTTGGTTCCTATGCAGTTACAATTCAATTTGAATCTCCAGAACGATAATGAACTCATCAATATGGCAGCAGGAACAGATGCCGGCCGAGTAGTGATTAACAGATTTCTACTGTGGGTTCCAAAATTAACACCAAAAGACAGTATGTACGACAAATTTGTAAGCTCTTTCATGAAAGAACACAAATGGACATATCAGCGTGAACTATATGCAGTGTCAGCACCTGCTAGAGTCAGTGGTTTTTTTCAGATTTCTTCCAGTATTGACAATGTCAAAGCAATTTTTGTTTATCTACAACGGGCTAAAACCAGAGTTGCAACTCAAAATCCATATCTACTTGATACCTTCAAACTAAATGCAGCAAACGCAAACAGTTATTTAACAACATGCAGACTCGAATATGGCAATGGTGTTTTCTATCCAGAAACAGAATATGACAGTGAAAGCAAAGTGAGAATATTCAATGATCTGATGTCTTATGCAATGCGAAAAAATGATTACAACACCGGAACCCAGTTGAATCTTGCCAATTATAACAGCCTGTATCCACTAATCTTTTTCGATCTGTCATATCAAACAGAAAAAGTAACAAGAGACCCTAAACAGTTGATTTTCAGGTATAAAATAAGTGCCAATAGTGCAGCAGATTTCAATGTCCATGCAGTCGTATTATACGAAGAGTCGGTTGTTATTGACAAGGTGGGTAATGAACTGGTTATAGTTTAATCGTATATGTTTTGCAACTGGAATTATATAACATATATTATATGACTGAACTTTACGAAATCAACGTAAGACTTTCAGATAATCAAAAAAAGAATCTGAGTAATGCTTACCATAAAAGGGAAACAATTGTTCTAAGACTGACAAATGATTCTCTTAATGGAAACGACACTCTTTATGTTCCAGCAACAGTGAAAAAAAGATTGCAAAAAAATCGTGCATCACACAAAGGAATGGACATCAAGTTAGCCAAAACAAATATCAGGAAACAAGTAGGCGGAAGTCTTTTGAGTACCGTATTGTCACTTGGTATGAGAGCTCTTCCAGCTATTGGTAAAACCCTTGGGTTGAGTGCTCTTGGTGGTTTAGCAGAAGCCGGAGCTAAAAAATTGATTGGATCCGGTCAAAAAGGCGGTGCTTTACCATTACCCATGATGATACCTTTCAATGCAATCAATAAACTAATGCCATATTTGAACATGTTCACTACAAAACAGCAAAGAGACATCATCAATGCAGCTCAAACAGGTTCTGGTGTGCATATAACACCTACTAAAACACAATCAGGTGGATTTCTTGGAACTCTGTTGGCTAGCATTGGAATACCTTTGGCTTTGAATCTTGTCAAAAAGCTAACGGGAAGAGGAGCACCGAGGGTAGGTAAACCACCTTCGTCGAAGAAGGATGGTACAGGAGCACCTAGAATGGGAATGCCCCCTCCATTTTTTAGTTATCCGCCATATGTGACTGCTGGTTATGGTAAAAAAAAAAAAAACATCCTCGACCAAAAAGGCGGGAAAAGGGTTACTATTAGGAAAAAACAGTCCATTCAACAACATCCCAATCCTAGGAGCATTGCTGTAAAACCAAAATTTCACAAAAACACCCCTTTGAGTAACCATGATCTAATGAAATGGTGTAAATATTTGAATATACCAATCAATGATGTTCTGTCAAGAGATGAAAAAGTCTCACATAACCATAAACAGGCGTTATTTATATACAATCTAGAACCGGCTTATATGAGCGGAAGTCATTGGGTAGCCACTTATGTTAAGGATAATGTAATAAATTATTTCGATAGTTTTGGTATGCCCCCATTTCAAGAAATGGTCAATCATGCCAAAAAGAAAAATCTGACTTTGTTACATCAAAACAATCAGATACAAAACATACAAACAACAACTTGTGGGTATTTCTGTTTATACTTTCTAAATGAAATGAATAAGGGTAATTCGTATTATGATTTATTACAAGTGTTCGACATAAATGATACAATGAAAAATGAGAGATTCATCGAACATTATTTCAGAAATATCTAACTTATATATATTATGAAATCATATTGTGTTAAACAAAAGAAAGTGACTGAATGTGTTGAACCTTCAGGTTACAAAACAGCCAAAAATGGCAGACTAATGTTCTTTTGCACATGTGCTGAATGCGGCATCACTAAAACTCGATTCGTTAAAAAACAGGGAAACTAAACAGCCCGTTGGGAGCGGGCTTACTCAGTGATATTGCCAATACAGGAACTGAATTGTTCCTAACAAAAGGAGTACCTTATCTTGGCAAAAAAGCAGTTGAAATGGGTAGATATTATGGTTCCGAATTAATGAGAGATCCAAAGTTGCAGAAAAAAGCAATCGATTATGCTCTGAATAAAGCAAACCCCCTACTTCATAAAGTTGGATCAGAAGCTCTCGATCAATTGTCAACGAAAATAAGACCGAATAAAAAATACACAACAAACAGAAAAGATCTAGACGGGGGTGCTGTTGATATTCACAAAGCTATTGGTAAATTGCCGAAACCAAAAGGCGGATGGACATTACCTGGGCATCATTACACCGGACCATATAATGATTTGGAAAATCAACTGAAGTATGACCCAAAAACTGGTCAAATATTGGAAATATATGATATGCCCACTGGAAAAACTGATGCGATCGCAATGCAGCATGATGTCGATTATTCCGTCTGCAAGGATGATAGAAAATGTAAAAACAAAGCAGATAGGAAAATGGTTCAAGCTTTAGACAACGTACCGTATAATGAAAGACAATGGGGACATTGGTTGGCAAGAAATGTTATCAATACAAAGCAGAAACTAGGTCTCGGAGTTCCAAAAAACGGAAAAAGCCGTCGGGTAAAGAAAACTGGCAAGATAAATTAGCAGATGAATTACATGCATCCATAAGACGCAACTTTACTCGGCGGCGTGTAATCGTGAATCATATTGATGAAATATGGGCAAGTGATCTAGTCGAAATGCAACAGTTTAGCAAATGGAATAAAGGTTATCGGTATCTTCTTATGGTTATTGATGTTTTCAGCAAATACGGTTGGATTGTCCCATTGAAGGATAAGAAAGGCGAATCTGTCACTGAAGCATTTAAACAATATTCAAGGAAGGTAGAAGACCGCAGTATCTATGGGTTGATAAGGGAAAGGAGTTCTATAACAAAAACTTAAAAGACTTGCTAGAGAAAAATGGGATACATATGTACTCCACTGAAAATGAGGAGAAATCCACAGTGGTTGAAAGGTGGAATAGAACAATTAAATCCAAAATGTGGAAACAGTTCACTGTTCAAGGTAATACAATGTATCTCGATATGCTACCCAAACTAGTAAAACAGTACAACAACACAAAACATTCAAGCATAAAAATGACACCTACTGAGGCTAGCAAAAAGAGGAATGAAGGAACCGTTTACTTCAATCTATATGGTGATACAGAAACATTGAAACAGAAACCTAAATTCAAAACAGGTGATAAGGTCAGAATATCTAAGTATAAACGGAATGTGTTCGACAAGGGTTATACACCAAATTGGACAGAAGAAGTATTTACAGTTGATAAAATCCAATACACTAATCCAATAACATACAAACTAAAAGATCTAAGAGGTGAAGAAATACAAGGCAGTTTTTATGAACCTGAATTATTAAAAGCTAAACAGGATATTTTCCGTATTGATAAAGTGATTAGAAGAGACCATAAAAAGAAACAAGCTTTGGTAAAATGGAAGGGATACAGTGATGATTTCAATAGTTGGGTACCATTGAAAGACATTGAAAATATATAAAATACAGTTTACATTATATAGATAAATGGAACTTCAAAAGACCAATTATAAAAATAACGAACTGAATGTTGAAATCAATTGTTATGTTGACAAGAAAAATGAAATATGGTTTCGCGGAAAAGAAATAGCTTCAATACTGGAATATACAAATACACGAAAAGCGATTAGAGATCACGTTCATAAAGATGATAAAAAATTGATGGACTTCAAAATCAAGCTAAAATCACGGTGTAACGAAAAAATCCGTCGTGCTGAGAGCCTTGAAAAGACCTTCAAATGTGTATTCATCAATGAATCAGGTTTTTATTCCCTTATTTTTTCTTCCAAACAACCCGAAGCAAGAGAATTCAGACATTGGGTCACGAATGAAGTCTTGCCCTCCATAAGGAAAAAATTATTGATTGAAAGTGAATATGACTTGCATTGTAAAGTTGTGCAATTCATAAGAAGCAAATATCCTGAAGAAGCTTTGATGATCGCAGGTCTTGGTGAAAATCAGAGGCTGCCTGGAATGAGATTGTCATCATGGAAAAAAGGATACATGCCTGGGCAGTGTGATCTTATGTTAATGAATCCAACGAGTAAATATAATTCTTTGTGTATCGAATTTAAAAGCCCTACAGGGTCATACAATGTGTCTGAAAAGCAACTACATATGAAAAAAATGTATGAGAGAAACAAATGCAAGTATCTGATGAGCAATTCTTATGATGATGTAATATTCGAAGTCGTCAAACATATGGAAGAAAGCAATAGGTATATAAAACGCAGATCTAAGAAGATATAAAAAATAAATATCTAATGTATAGTATGGACAAGTTTGAAAATGAAGAAAAATTTGGTTTCTATTATGAGAGCGATCAGGATTCCCATCTGTCGGATTCTGACTGGGTACCATCCTCACCGGAAAGTTTTTCATCACAAGAAAGTGTATCTGAAGAAAGTTGCTCAAGTTCGCAAGAATTTGAGTCGTCACAAGACAGTGATGAATCTGTATAAAAACAAATTGTAAATAACCTATTAATATATGACCTTCAGAGGAAGTGAAATAGTAAAAACATTATGTTTGAGAAAGTTAATCGAAGAAGAAATTTGTAATATAATAAGCAAAAACGCGAGATATATGCATTTTGTGAGAACAATGGAGTTTCCTTTGTTGAAAATTGCAATAAAACAAGGAGCACCAAAAGAAGAAGTCCGAAGAGTTTTCAATAAAGCAGATGCTAAAATGTCTTTTTTGTTTAGAGAATTCGAAAGATATCGTAATTTTTTGGCGCCATTAAAACTGTTTCGAGAATAACATATAAAAATAAAACTTCTCTTATTATATTATGGAGACCAAAAAAAGAGGTCCAAAAAAACAATTTACTGCCAGAGAAATTCAAGAGAAAAAAAACAAGTATGGTCGCGAGACTGAATGGTATTGTGTGACATGCAATAATGGTAAAAATTATGCCATGAGGGGAAAACATCAACATCTTAAAACCGAAAAACATAAACTGCTCACGAGAATCCACGAATTGGAAAACCAATAAATATATAGTTTGTCAAATTTTTCACAGTTAAAATCAATCGGGTCAGATTGGTTTCAACTAAAAAACCACATTATACTTAAAAGAATGTCGTTTGTTATATAATATAGAGTATGAAAAATAATATCTCGACTTATAGTATGAACAAGAGTGATCTTGAGAAACTAAGCAAATCAGAATTAATAAAATTGATCATAAAACAAAATACAAAACCAGTGCCCGCACCAAGGACTAAAACAAGACCGATCCCAAAACCAAGAAAGAGTGTACAACAAATGGTGCGTGATTATGAAGAAAATATAATTCCACCACCATTAGAGTTCCGAGATGGATACAAACCAGTACCCGCTCCCCGAACCAAAAGGCCTGTTGCTGCTCCACGGACCAAAATACCGGTTGCCGCCCCAAGGACTATAATACAAGAAACGAATAAAGCTTTAAAAGGTTTCACAAAGTCTTATGAAATCAACATTAAAAACAGTAAAGACCCACTTATGCAACTGCAAAATACAAGAAAGGCTGTTGCCATCCATATCAAAAAAATATTGAAATCAATGAAAGGTCTGAAGTTTGTTGAAACACTGAGGGTCACATTTGAAAAGCAAACAGGGCGAGAAGAAAGAATTATGAAAACAGCGTATTTCAACAGTCAACCCCAAACAATAACAAATGACACACAAATTGAACTGGCTTTATCTTTGTCAAAACAAGTCATACTGAACAAGATTGCAGTTTGGATTTCAGAGGGATCTGGTTGGACTGTTCAATCTGTTGACAATCATTATCTCAATGTGGTAAAATACGAACCAATAAAAGGATCATCATACATTAAACTACCACATGAACTCAGAAACAGTTCTCAAAGTTTAATAAACATAAAAAACAGTGACAATGAATGTTTTAGATGGTGTCATATTCGACATCTTAATCCTCAAGACAGAAATCCCCAAAGAATAAAAAAATCAGATAAAGCGTTCATTCAAAATTTAAATTATTCAGGAATTGAATTCCCAGTAACCACAAAGCAGTACAACAAAATAGAAAAACATAATGAGATCAACATAAATGTATTTGGTTATGAAGAAAAACAAAAATATCCCATTTATGTATCAAAAGAAAAGTATGAAGATTGTATGAATCTGCTTCTTATAACAGAAAATGAAAACAAGCACTATGTTTTAATCAAAGATTTCAACAAGTTTATGTACAATCAAACAAAGCATAAAGAGAGGAAACATTTTTGCATGCATTGTCTTCAGTGTTTCAGTTCTGAAAGAGTATTAACTGATCATAAAGAAAACTGTATCCAAGTGAATGGCACACAAGCGATTAAAATGCCAACAAAAGATGACAACATATTGAAATTCAACAATGCACACAGACAACTGCCAGTTCCATTTGTAATATATGCAGATTTTGAAGCCATAACTGAAAAAATTCATGGATGTCAACCCAATGATGACAAATCATACACAGAGGCTTATCAGAGACACACAGACTGTGGTTATGGATATAAGGTTGTGTGTTGTTATGATGATAAATACACAAAACCAGTACAAATTTACAGAGGTGAAAAAGCTGTTTACAAATTCATGGCAGCTATGCTGGATGAAGTCAAATATTGCAAGAAGGTTATGAAAAAATGTTTCAATAAACCATTGAGAATGACAAAAGACAATGAAAAAGAATTCCAAAAAGCTGATAAATGCCACATATGTGAGAAAAAATACAATGAAACTGATGTAAGAGTAAGAGATCACTGCCATGTGACCGGTCAGTACAGAGGATCCGCACATCAAGATTGTAACCTAAATTTCAGATTGACTGAGAAAATACCAGTTATATTTCACAATCTCCGTGGGTATGACAGCCATTTTATAATGCAAGAGATCGGAGCTATTGTTAAAGAGCATAAATATACAAATAAGAAAGGTGAAAAGTGTCAAATGAATATCAATGCCATACCAAACAACATGGAAAAGTATATGGCTTTCATGCTTGGTAATCATCTTACCTTCATTGATAGTTTCCAATTCATGAGCTCTAGTTTGGAAAAACTAGTTAGTAATCTACCAAGAGAATCATTGAAATATACTTCTCAAATATTCAAAAACGAAAAGCTTGATTTGATGAGCAAGAAGGGAGTCTACCCATATGACTTCATGGACAGTTTTGACAAATTCAATGAAAAGCTGCCATCAAAAGAAGAATTTTATAGTATCTTGAATGATGAGCATATAACAGATGATCAATACAAACATGCTCAGACTGTATGGGATACATTCTCTCTCAAAAACATGGGTGAGTATCATGACCTGTATCTGAAATCTGACATCCTTCTATTGGCTGATGTCTTTGAAAACTTCAGAAAAACTTGCCTGCAATACTATAAACTAGACCCATGTCATTACTTCACATCTCCAGGGCTTTCATGGGATGCCATGTTAAAGATGACAAAAATGCAATTGCAACTAATGACTGACATCGACATGTTTCAATTCATTGAAAAAGGAATGCGAGGAGGCACAAGCTACATTGCAAACCGGTATGGTGAAGCTAATAATAAATACATGAAAACATATGATGAGAAGGCGCCCTCAAAGTATATCATGTATCTAGATGCTAACAATCTGTATGGTTGGGCAATGAGTCAATATTTACCAACTGGCGGTTTCAAATGGATGACTAAAAACCATATTGATAAGATAGACTTAGCCAAGTACACAGAAGACAGCAAAAAAGGTTTAATACTAGAAGTAGACCTAGCATATCCAGAAGAACTACATGATTTGCATAATGACTACCCACTAGCACCTGAAAAGGTGAAAGTAACAAAAAACATGCTATCAGATTATTGCCAAAAAATAGCATCCAAATATAATATATCAACAGGTTTAGTTCATAAATTAATACCCACATTAAGCAATAAAGAAAAGTATGTCCTTCATTACAGAAACCTACAATTGTACACTGATCTTGGATTAAAATTAACCAAAGTCCATCGAGTATTAGAATTCAATCAGTCACCATGGTTGAAAGAATATATTGACTTTAATACTGAGAAAAGAACCAATGCTAAAAACGCTTTTGAAAAAGATTTCTTCAAGCTTATGAACAACAGTGTATTTGGTAAAACGATGGAAAATATCAGAAAGCGAGTGGATGTCAGATTAGTAACCGATGAAAACAAACTATTAAAAATGGCTGCTAAACCAACATATGTTAGCAGCAAGATCTTTAATGAAAATTTAGTAGCTGTTCATAAGATCAAAGAAACACTAACCTTAAACAGGCCGGCATATGTGGGAATGTGTATCCTAGATCTTAGTAAGACACTAATGTATGATTTTCATTATAACTACATCAAACAAAAATACGGTAGCAAAGCGAAATTATTATTCACAGACACAGACAGCTTGACCTATGAAATTAAAACCAGTGATGCGTACCAAGACTTTTGGAATGACAAAGACAAATTCGACAACAGTGATTATCCACAAGATTCACAATATTTCAACACAACTAATAAAAAAGTGATCGGTAAATTCAAAGATGAAGCGGCAGGTATACCAATAACCGAATTCGTCGGATTGCGATCGAAAATGTATTCATATATGAAAGACAATGACAAAGGCGGAAAGACCGCTAAGGGTATTAAAAAGAATATCATCAAAAAGAACATCACTCATGAAAATTATAAAAACGTTCTGTTTAATAATGAACAAATGCATCACACCATGAAAACAATCAGAAGCAACTTACATCAACTTGGGAGCTATGAGCTTAATAAAGTGTCATTATCTTGCTTCGATGACAAGCGGTACATTCACAATAACGGTGCGACAAGTCATGCATACGGTCACTATAAAATCTGAAAAGTTGGCTTCTGACGTCACGGCACAGCAGTGCCGGTCTGCATACAATTACCGCAAGCACAGTCTGAATGATAAAGTTAACTACAACAACATGACGTCACGCCACAGCTGTGGTGTTTTGTCGCCAACAGAAAGTCCCACTGAATTACATTATTAACTTCCTGTTTTCCTGAGAAAGTCACGCAATGAAAATAACATATAGTTCCAAAATAAATTTGGCGTTGGGCCCATTCTGCCACGCCACGGCATAGATTCGCAGAAATATAAAACATGTAGATTTCCAAGAATATGAGATCAAAAATACGAGATTAAAAATACGAGATCAAAAATACGAGACCAAAAATACGAAGCCATTATATGGAAAGTAGTATAGAGTTGGGTTGGTAAGAGAACATTTTTGCAAAAAATGTGCTCGTACCCCCAACTCCTATACTACTGGCTAGCTAACCAGTGTCGTTTCAGTTGAAAAGAAAAACGTCTCTTTTTGTTTTGTTTTTTTTTTTTTCTAAGATCACCACTGGGCCACTCCGTAGGGGAGAGAATAGAGCTGTCCAGGAGCTGGAGGACCATACAGCCGACTCAGTGGAAGTAGGTTTTTCTAAAGCCATCAATCTCCTCGACTGGGATGAAATACCTGTCTTCTGGAAGGTCACCGCTATATATGTTGACCATGTTTCAATACACTACTGGAAAGGAACTTATAAGTCTAGCTGGAAGCCCGACTATTTTAGAACGAATCGAAGAAACGTAGCGTGGAAACAAGTTCTGCCTTTAAGGATGTTATTTTGCTTTCCAACTTCACGTTAACATGGGATAAGTACACCCGACCAGAGACCGCAACTTATCTCAAAGACGTCTACAGCAGGATTGATGCAATGATGCTGAAAAAACTCTTTAACAACCTCGATGGCTTTTATAGGGTATAATCTCCCAATGCGGGCGCGACGATGTTGCATGTTGATTATAAAAAGTATAACGATTTCTAATCAAATTTAAACATTTTTGTCTCCTAATTGCTTTACAAATCGAAAAAGTATATTTTGAAGTTTCCGTATCAATGTGCAACACTTGTCAGTTCAACGAAAAAAGTAAACTCATGTTTACTCACGGCATTAATGTGAAAAAAAACGTGTAGCACGCCCAAAGGGCATTAAATTAGAGCTTATCCTGACAAGCAACGCTGAAAGGCGAGGAAAGTAGATTTTGGAAGTGGTTTTTCCCTTACGCGTTATGCCTTTCCTGGTCTTTATTTTGACTACAACCAGACTGATAGTTCGCTTCAGTGATGTTTTACGCACAAAGCGTTTATAGACAGTGTTACTAAATCAGTAACACAAGATATGTAGGTAATTTGTGCATAATTTTTGGGATACGAATATTGGTAGTTCACTTGAGTCCGGGAGTCAGTTTCAAAAGCTGTATGAATATTCGTGGTGGGCAGATATATACGAAGAAAAGTAGAATTTTAGGTCCGAAAATCAGACTCAAAAGTTATCGAAAGGTGTGTTGGGCTGAGATCGTCGGGGAAACGTAGAATTTTGGTTCCGAAAATCGGACTCAAAAATTTAACAACATTCGTGTCGGGCTGAGAACGTAGAATGTTGGCTCCGAAAATCGGAATCAAAAGTTATCAACTTCTTGTCGGGCTGAAAAAGTAAAGTCCAAATCAAGGGTGGAATTTTGGATCCGAAAATCGGACTCAAAAGTACAAATAACAGCGCACGATTTCCTGTTACTGCAGCAATTTACATAACTTCAAATGATATTACTAGGTATTACAAAGCCAAAATTCGATTTCTTAGGCAAAACGACGAACAGGCTTCTGGTAGCGGAATAAAAGAGCGTTCCGCGGTTTATAGCGCTTTTGTATTGTATTATTTGAATGTTATCCAGGGCTCCGAGGGTTTCCTAGCTGTTCTCTATGTTTAAGATGACATTTAGACGCAGTCCGTAAAAAATTATAACCTTTTAGATGTCAAAAAAAGTGTACTTTCCGTTAGAAACATAATAAAGTGGTCAAGTTTTCAACTGTGTGTTCCTCAGTTATTGTAGAATACCCTCTATTGCCAGTATTCTGTCGGAAATGTGCTGTCTAACATGCTTATTTGCCCTTTTTTTAACGGAATTTGCTTAATTGGAAAAGGACGATTTAGTTTGGAACGCCTTACAATCGCCCAACTCTTGTTTATGCAAAGTCAAAATTTACTCTCCAAGACGCGTACGACGTTATTTATTCTAACCAGGTAATTCCATCATTTTGGAAATAGCAGCTACTTTATTATTCAACTGCGTCACAATTCTTCACTGATTTTGGGGCTCATTTTGTTGAAACTCAAGCACGCTTCCAACAGGCCTGTGAACCCTTCCTGCTTACAGAGCAATACTAAAAAACTTCTCCCATATCACATTTCAACCTTAAGCTCGAAAATTCAATACACAACATGATATTATAATTCACAAAGGCAGAAAATACCACAGAATCCTTTTCCAGCGAAACATTTATTGAAACAAACAACATATTTGCTCTTAGAGGCGAAAACCTCTTCCCATTTCATTGCGTGCGTGCAAACAAGCTGCCAACAAACTCCGTGTCAAAAACGCGACTAAATAAACTTCCCACCAGTGTTAAGCATCAAACCCTTTGCTGAAAAACCCTTTACTTGAATTATCAAGTGAAATATAGCAACAAGCTTTCTTTCAAATAATTTTGACTAACAATAATTAGTGAAATCTGATTTCAGTGTTGTACAAAACACCACACTTGGTACAAAATTAGAACTACGGCTCACTTTGATTACGGCTCGACGGGCGAAAGATTGTTGTCGAAGTCCATTACTCGTCGGGTTCCTGAGAAACGTATCTATTTTGACTTCAGGGTGAACTATTTACACAATCGCAAGCCATTTAATTGAAAATCTAAACATCTATGAGATACAAAAAACAGACTTGCGAATTATCGCAAATCACAATGCTGACAAGCACAAAAGTAGAAGAAATGGTCAAATAATTATGAAGTTTGTTACCATCTTAATGTTTTTGCGTTAGAGTAAAGGGGATATTTTTCACACTCAAATTTCGCAAAAACGTGACTTTCGTGTAAACAATCTTCGCACTAGCAAGTCGTAGCAATAAATTGGATTAACAACCAAGGTAGTTAAAGGAATATTGTTGGCTTCCCAAATGAACTTCATTTCTTGGGTTTACACTACAATGACAAAATTCTCAACACAGGAATTTTTAGTTATTGTTTAAAATCTTTCTCAATTCGGAGAAATCGACCGGTCCGCGAATATTTTACGATTTTTTTTCAATGGGATGTCAAAAGGCCAAGTGGATGTTATGCATAATCGGGTGATCAAGTTGCGCGTGTGATCCGTTATAAATATTTTTTCACAACATGATTCCGAACCGTTAGTATCGCCACAGAAGACAAGAACATCATTCTAAAAGCTTATTCTACGCAAAAAGTGGGTTGTGGAGGTAGTTTTGTGAGTGGAAATCAAGGTTACGCGGCAGACGGCAAATACAAACTCACGATTTAATTAAGTTAACACACCAGAAAGACGCTAACCTCATTTCGACAAGAAAATGCTTTACTATTGCCATAAAAACTATCCAGTTAAGCTCGCATATCATAAAACATGATGAATTCATAAAGGCCACCTTTTCCAGTGAACAATTTTTTGAAACAAACAACATATTTGCTATTAGAGGCAAAAACCCCTTCTATTTCATTACGTGCGTGAAGAGAAGAAACTCAATCGTGTCAAATATGCCCAATATTGCAACAAACTAAATTTCAGGGTCAAACTGTTTCCATGAAGAACCTTTTCCTTGAATAATGAAGCACAAAATACACGACAAGCTTTCTTTCAAATAATTCTTCGCTGTCACATTTCCAATTATTTTCTTTACCTGCAGACTGTGCAGAGTTGATCACAGATCCACGTATGGTGTTCGATTCGTTCTCTGTCTTTGTTGAACCCATAAGTTACCAGAGAATTTTCCCTTTGGGTTCAGTGTTCTACATAACAGCACACTTGGTGAAATATTATTTTACAAAAACAGCTTCCTTTGATTTCGGCTCGACGGGCGATAGATTGTTGTCGAAGTCCATTACTCGTCGCATTTGAGATTCCTGGTGCTGGTTTTTCACCTAGTTTATCCAACTGACTTTCCATTATTGAGCTCCATAAGGGTATATTTTGTTTAAGGATCCACTAAAACGCCATTCGCGTTACACGACTTTCGACGCCATTGCAGGCTAGGTTAATGATTCTCCTGTGTCCACCAGAGAAATCTACGCATTTCCACTACCCTCTCGATCCTAAGAAAATACGCGCAGAAGGCTCTATGCACAAAGACACTACTTACCAGGGGAGTGACAGGCAAGACTTTTACCGACACGGAAAAAAAAAAAAACTAAAAAAAAGAAAAAAAAAAAAAAAAAAAGAAAACAAACAAATCCCACCCACTTTCCAACTGGGATAGCCATAGGCAACCCAGTAACAACGGAGAAATATACCCATTTTCCGACTGGGATTGCCATACGGCAACCCAGTAATTAATTCCTTGTAAACGTGTACACTGATCACGTAGGCAGATATTTTGAATGCGTTTTAGAAATATCGGTACTGAACACAGGAATAACATTTACTCACCAATTACGAACATCGATACGTCAACAGGATCATAGCCATCCAGGTCACGACCAGCGACGAGGTTGTTTAGTTCTTTCATGCAGACAGAGCAATTCAAAGTGTTGCGCTGCCTAGTTTTATTGACTGTAAAGCACATGTTGAAGAGGTAATAAGGTCAAATCTGCTTTCACGGGTCGGGTATTTAAGTTGTCATGACGTTGGTATATGTTAGTAAAGGAAATTTGTGACAAATAAGTGTCTGGTTTGACTAACGAGGAGAGTTGATATCCACTGCTGATGGCTGAGGGACTAATTTTAAGGCGCTTTCCATTTGATAGAACTGACCGGCCAGGCCAGGCATTTGGAAAGACTAACTCTACAACGCCTTAGAATTAACACATTTCGAGCATGACACATATTCCTCCGGAAGAATGCGAGGGATTATTATGCAAATGTTCCTTCAAATTGTTGCATTTTGCAAATTGACGGGTCTTGCCGGCCAGTTCTTAGAAGCTCTGGCAAAAAGCGTTGTGATCTTGAAGACGGGGCTTATAGTTACTGAGGAATGCGAGTTTGTGTTTTTGGAAATGAGGATTGTTTAGCAAATCTTTATACGCAAACCAGTTCTGCAAGATAAAGAAAAGGCGTCGGGATCATCCCAAAGTGAATTAGTATTTATATGAGAGCAGTAAATACAGGGTGAATAGGGACCGAGTCATGTATGAATTTGAGATCATACCGTGAGACAAACCTAGTTGTGGGATAAACTTAACAACTGGAGCTGCTCTTAGAGGCTAAATTTAGGATCGACCGTATATTTTCCGTGGTTTTGCTGATGTTGACTTGCTGAGTTTCGTGTTTCAGTTTTCGACCTAATATATGCCAGCGGGATAAAAGACAGCATTACTTACCACACTGATTTTCTTGTGTTGTCCATAAAAGTTCTTCATCTCGCGTAAACACACCTTACATTTGTTTAATTGAATGTCTTCCACCCACACCGAGGCCGCATCGTGTTTTCGGTCATGTCGCGCGTGTTCGGCTATTACCAGTACGTGAGGCGTGGAAGCAAAGCTTTCTGAAACAATAATTTTTAAAAAAAAGTGAACGATAAAGGATAGGCGTAGAAGTATTTTTTTTTAAATTTTAATTGAAAAAATGTCTATAGGGAGAAAGCAGGCTGTCGTAATTCTTTTCTGAAACTAACCGAGAATGAAACGCTCTTGCAATTGCTTCTGTCCCACCATTCTGTCGTAGTTGTTAGGCCAGCCACTACCTTTATCGAAGCTTCTTGGAAAGCCATGTAGTCAACGAATATGGGCCCGCAATCAGGTGTTAGGCGGTCGTTTCTTCCCGCCTTTAGTGCACACACCTCAAACGATCTGAATTTGACCTTCTCGACCCAGGCCACCGCAGCATTGTGTATGAAGCTTCCGGTGTAGTTGAAGCAATTGATGGATGTTGGTATGTAAACTAATTCACGGCTGGAAACGGAACTCGACTTAAACTGAACGAATCTGCATTTGACGTCAACAGTACCTAGACTGAGCGTAACGCGACCTCTCTGAATGACAAATGCTGGAAATAAAGAACAAGGGAGAGCGTTGAGATTGTAATTGTTTCTAAACAAGGAAAAATAGACTTCCTGTTATTTTGAAGTTTGTATTCCTTTAGATGTAATTATCATCAAAAAAGAGTGATTATTCACGCAATAATCGATTCCGGGCCCAATCATGATATTGTAACCAATTTATAGCGACGATCCGAATGAGGAAGGAACAGAAACTGGAAAGTATTCAGTTTGGTAGACTGGTGTGATTTAAATTCTTTTGACGCTTTCTGTTACTGAATAAACCACTGATCTTCAAAAGGCAACACTCACGTTTACAGCCTCGATAATGCTTGATTCCAGACTCTTCTTTGTCTCGACAGACGTTGTATTTATATTGGTAGATACTTTGATGGGAGTATTCGTTGTTGTCACCGAGTTGCCCAGATTCATTTGTAGCACAAGGCATGCAGACACACGAATGAATTTAAGAACTCTAGCAGCACGAGATTGAAATCTCTGAAGCTTATCCTTTAATAACTTTCCGCAGTTGTCCCATAAAGGGGAACAATAATTGTTGTACTAGGCCCCTATATCATTCGAAGGAATAAATGGCCTAATAGGGCTAATACGTCTCACCGCTCCAATTCCAGCACTAGCATTCCTACGGGTCATGTCAATATCGCTGTTCCAAGTAAGCTTTTCATCAATCTGTTCCCCTAGACATTTATGTGAGTTGTTATAGAGAACGAGGACGGACAACTTCGAGCGAAGGAAAATATATACAGTAAAAGTTCTTAAACTGATAAAAAAATTAATAAAAAGACGTTTCGGTCTGTAACCTTCATCAGTTGCAGTGCAAGTAAATTACAATTTCCTTAAATAAGTTTACAGTATAAAAGATAACAAAACATTACAAAGATGATTACATAACAGGGCGTGATAACACATATTCGCAAAAAAATAACAAGTGATGAACAATAGGTAGTTACTACGCGTGAAACGATAACAATACGAAACAAACCCACGGGGAAAACCAAACCGATAGATAAAATAACAGGATACAAACATACAAATAAAATGAAAAAAGAAGAAAAGAAAAGGCTGTCGAGTCCGCTGAGAATGTCAAGGAGCTAGCGTTAAAAATAAAAGGGCGAGAGATAAAACAAAATTCCTAAGAAAGCACTGGATGCTAGAGAAAATCAGCTTCCATCTACAAATTGTATTTTGGAAGCGGTAAAAATTTGTTTGAAGAGCAATCACTCGGTTTTTAAAGGAAATTTTTTTCTACAAATTCATGGCACAGCTCCATATGCTTGTAGTTACGCGGATCTTGCCATGGGTGAAATAGATTTTCAGGCTAAATTTTCTGGCCCCATAAAGCCGGCTTTATGGCGGCGATACCGTGACGATGTTTTTGACCTTTGGCAACAGGGCCTTCTTGCACTGCA
>OX421446.1:61810306-61820306 GCA_949126865.1 Montipora capitata
TACCAAAACGCCGTACCCACGGTTTTCCCTTTGAAGAAGTCACATCAGAGACCTAAACGAAAAGCAAGAAGACCTCTGATAAGGCATAAAGATACCACGATACAAGATACTGTGATGGAATCCACACAAAACAACGGAATTAATGGAGTCTACGAGGAGGAATCCAATGAAAACAAAGGTGAAGGATCGGAAATCAAAACAGTGAACGACCTGGATACACTGGATACAATAAAAACACGTATTGCGCTTCTTGAACACGAGAAGCAACAGCTGGAACAAAAGATAACGATGGAAAGGTTTGGAGTCGAGCGTTTTGCTTTATCGGACAGTGATATGCAGTTTTACACAGGTCTTCATAATTATTTGCAGTTCAAAGCTCTATTTGATTTCCTCGATGGTAATTGTTGTGCATGCTCGCGGCTGAACTATTGGGGGTCCAACAACTGTAACTTTCAACTTCAAGACCTTGAGAAGCGTGGCAAAAAGCGGTCGATAATTCCAGCAGACGAACTTTTCTTGACACTCTCAAGACTGAGGGCAAATGTCCCAGAGAAAGTTTTAGCCGACCAGTTTAATATAAGCACATCTGAAGTGTCAACGATATTTGTGACATAGGTTGACCATTTATTTTCAAGATTGAATCAGTTACCAATATGGGCTACCAGGGAGACTGTTAATCAGACAATGCCTGAAAGTTTCAAATATGACTACCCATACACAAGAATCATTCTTGACTGCACAGAAATCTTTATTGAGAAGCCGTCTTGCTTCAGAGTCCAGGCAGAGACTTATTCTAATTACAAGTTTTATGTTTTGTTTTATTGTTTTACGAGACATCTGGTTTGTCTCTTCTACTGGGCAAACCTGCCCAGAGGGAAGGACCACGAACAGGACTCGAGGTCCTATGCGAGGTGCTCCACCCTACCCTATCCAGACCAGAAAGACCAGACCACAACACCGGGAACTACATGCCCTACTCTTTACGACAAGTGACATAACACTGCCAAAGGTCTCGTTGGAATTGCTCCAAATGGAGCAGTGACTTTTATTTCAGATTTGAATGGGGGGCATGTGAGTGACTGCAAAATTGTAATTGCCTCTGGTATTTTGGATATGTTGGAGCCACACGATTCAGTGATGGCTGACAGGGGATTCGAAATTCAGGATTTGCTTGTACCAAAGAAGGTGTCCCTCAATATTCCTCCCTTCATGCGATGCAAGGATCAACTTGATCCTGACGAAGAAGACTGATGAAACAAGGCAGATAGCTGCTGTTAGGATCCACGTTGAACGCGCTATTGAGAGGATTAAAAATTACAATATTTGGAGGCAAATTGTCCCTAACAGCATGGCTGAAGACCTAAACAAAATTTGGAAAGTTTGCTCATATTTAACAAATTTAAAGGGGCCATTGGTTGTCTAGCAGTATATTTACAAAATAATGCAAAAAAAATTTACAAAGCTGTTTGTAAGCAACTACCAACAATTTGACCGAAAGAAAAAAACTGGATCCTTGACAGCCTTTGTTGCTTTGGAGGGGTAGTTGCTTGTAAGAGAAGACAAGTTAATAGATGGACGGTGGTCACATAATTACAGTTCTGCAGCATATCTTTATTTGCAACAGTAAACAAAATTATACACCTCATTTGAAGTTATTCAAAACCATTATAGCACAAATATCAGTTAACAAGTCTGACTGAAATGAATCATACTAATTAGACTTATTAAAAACAATGTCATTGATATTGCACCTCTAGCATTTTGATTAGTTAATCACAGCAGGTTCAATCAGCTCATAATTTGAACCTTGCTGCAAATTTGAATTGTGGAAGTAAAAAACTATTTTCTTACTCAATAACTGCCACCATTCATCTTGAAAGCAATATTTGCGGTAGAGTTTTTAGTGAAACAAGTATTCTTGGGCTTGTTGGATATCAAAATAATTATAAAAAAATATTGATTATGTAGAAATCAACTTGTTTGGAATGGTACATTCAGTTGTGTCTTTAGTGGCATGCCCTTTTAGCAGAAGGAAGCTGGGATCCACCTTGTTTTGATTAACCATAATGTTTTTCATAATTATGTCAGTTGCATTGTCATTGTCCTAACAAGCCCTGATTTACATGTAAAAGCACACTGGTTTTTGTTTTCAAAACAATATCACCCCAGCCTCACTTCCCTTTAACTCCAGGTCCCGTAGGACACAACTGTAAAGTGATACATAAGATGACATAATTTGATGAGCTTTAGCTTGGTAGACAGAAATATGTGTATCACTGCATAGTAGGAATACTCATTGACATTTACAGAAGAGATGGGTCAATTTATCTGCTTTGTTTAGAACTCTGTTTTTCACTTTTCCACCTGGAAGTTTGGGGAAGAGAAATCCTACTTATAGGAAAACAATCTTGGATACAGGTGTTTTCCATTCTTAATTCTACCTGTTAATATTTCTGGTACAATGGCAAATAAGCAGAAATCCAAAAGCTTTTGTTTCAAAGCATTCCAATAAATTGGATCAAAGTATATTCTCTCAACATGCAAGTCTTCAATGTTACCACAGTAGGTGTAGACAGCCAAGTCACACCATTGCCTGCCAGAAATGCCCATGCCCCCTTGTATTTGTGCATAATAGTGATGTCGAGTCTTCAGCTTCAATCCAGTGCTGGTAATTTCAAGGCAGAAATTCTTTTTGTTTTCAGCAATAATATGTAGCAAATCTTTTCTGCCATCAGGCTGTGGAATTTTAATTGGATGTATTTCATTTCCAAATTTCCAATGGCACCATGTCTTGCAGTGGATCACTGACTTCCCCATCAATACTTGCGGCAAGGAGTTCTGTGCATGTGGTGTCAGGTTGGATTTGATTTAACTCACTTTCTACAAAATCTAGAATCGTAAACAGTAGAGCACCTACATGCTTACATCTTCCAGTAGCCCCAGCTTTGCAATTACAGTATCCACTTCTCACCCCAGCAGTTTCTTTTCGTAGAGAGACTCGCGTTCGGTAGCTTGTTCTTAGTCATCGAGGCCTTAACCTTGCTTTCAAAAAAGCAAACATGTTGATGTTATGTTGCGTTGAACTTTACTTTTTGCACGTGGCCGGCCTTGAACAATGCGTAACCTTCCCGCTTACTTTTGAAAGACCCTCGCCTGAATTTGGTGGAATCTTTTGTAATTTCTCCGGCTAAATGGGCAAATGTATAGCAATGTTGGAATTCTGGCATTTGCTCCAACGATAAAGTCCAGCCATCTGTTGGCCACTCGATTCTTTGCGACTCGTCTGGTTGTGTTCGCATTTCACGTTCGAGACGTATTCTCCGAAGATGAATTCCTCCATCAGGATCTACGATTTTGTCAAATCCAGCGCTCTGATAACTCTTTACTCTGGTTGTAAAAAATAAAAATTAAAACAAAACAAAACAAAAAAACAGTATTTAGATGCGATATCTTTCGCCATCGAGCGAATTAATTTTTTTTATAATGTTTATAATTTAGCGCTTACCTCTGCAGCAGTTGGCTTCGGTTTCCGCTTGTTGAAGCACCTCGGCACTTCAACCATCGCCATAATTGATCGTTGTGAAAAAGTTCTGGCTCTTTGTCTTTAAAGGACGCCCCAGGGACATCATTCTCAGTTAACTTTATTCTTTTTTTTCTTGTTACACGCTTGAGAAGAAGCCATTGTTGTTGTTGATAATTTTAATTTTAGCGCGTAATTCGCGTCTACTTTACTACAACTACCACAAGCCATTGCGCGCGTGACGTCATGATGAAAATGGCTTATTAATGAAATATCTTTTTCCTGTTATTTTTGACGTGAAACTTTCTCCTATTTTTAAGTGTTCGCAAACATGACAACGGCGATCTCCACACTTGACAGTTCCTTTGGGTTTATCTTCCGAGTCTGAAGATTTTAGTTTGTCGTGTACTAGATAATCTCCCAGACTCTTAGGTCTACGGAAAGCCACCACCGGAACCTCTTTCACCGCTTTCTTACATTTATCAGAACAATGTAGCAAAGGCTAAAGTTCCCTCAGTATAACCCCAATGTTAGGAAGATTAGGATGGTACGTAACTACCATGGGAACTCGTGTAGTGGCTTTTTGAGACACCGGCGTTAATGTCTCCTCTCTGGTTTTTAACTTAGCTTTCCGGATCTGTTCACGTACAAATCGTTCCCGATATCCTCGTGCCACCAGAGACTTACTGAGTTCATCAGCCCTTTTATCAAAGACCTCGTTGGTAGAACATATACGTCTTAACCTCAGCGCTTGAGCGTACGGAATGCTCTGTTTACAACCCCTTGGATGACACGAAGAAGAAAAAAGAAATTGATGCTTATCTGTCGGCTTTATATACAGGTCCGTCTCAATCATACCATTGCTGTTCCTAATTTGAACATCCAGGTAGTTCACCTGATCTCTAGATCAAGTCCACGTAAATTTTATGGTAGCATGCGCCTCATTAATGTAGGTCAAAAACTCTCTAAGTTCCTCTTCACTTCCAGTCCACACTATGAAGATATCATCAATATACCTTAGCCACATGTATGGTTTAACCCGAGCTTCCAAAATCAATCGTCTTTCCAATCTATCCATAAACAGATTCGCATAGGCAGGCGCCATTTTAGTACCAATCGCCGTCCCCAATGTCTGTAAATAGTGATTACCATTGAACTCGAAATTGTTATTCTTTAAGACCAACTCCACCAGGTCAACTATAAGACTAGTAGGCACCTCATGAGTCTCTCTTTTTTCTAGCGCTTGTCTTATTGCCTCTAAGCCTTCCACATGAGGTATATGAGGGTATAAACCCACTACGTCAAGTGACACGAGAATAGCACCCTCTGGGAATGTGTCAATGTTCCGAAGTTTATGAAGGAAGTCATTTGTGTCTTTTACAAAAGATGGAATAGTGGACACCAATGGTTTAAGATGATGATCAACAAATTCTGAAATCTTCTCTGTCGGTGTATTGCAACGTGAGATAACCGGTCTTCCCGGGCAACCCTTCTTATGTATTTTCGGTAACAGATAAAACCGTCCTGCTCTTGCTGTACTGTTTACTAATAGGTATTCTAGAGTACTGTCACTTATGCATCCATCATTATGCGCCTTTTTAACCCTGTCATTGACCTTTTTAATCATATCACTGGTTGGATCCCTATCCAACTTGACATAAACCTTTTCGTCGCTTAGCTGACGCCTAGCTTCCGCCACATACCTCTTCTTGTCCATTACTACTACACCCGATCATTTATCCGCTTGCTTAATTACGATGTCATCGTATTTTCTTAAATCTCCTAGAGCTCGCTGTTCCTCTCTTGTAAGATTCGTGTAATTTTTGCCGTTAAGGTTGCCTTCAAAAATCTTTTTCTCAAGGGCATTTACATATGATTCCAAGAAGAAGTCTTTTTTCTTTTTCGGACACCAATTCGATTTTTTTCTAAACACTGGTACATCTGAAAAATTTCCATCCACCTTATCATCCTTGTAAAAGTGTTCCTTTAACATTATACGTCTTACATACTCTAAGACGTCTCTCCTAAGTGCATAGGTATCTATTCCAGCTGGTGTGGGGCAAAATGACAAACCTTTAGACAATAGGGAATTCTCCGCCTCTGTT
Source organism: Montipora capitata (assembly GCA_949126865.1). Classification (NCBI taxonomy): domain Eukaryota; kingdom Metazoa; phylum Cnidaria; class Anthozoa; order Scleractinia; family Acroporidae; genus Montipora; species Montipora capitata. Next base: position 61,815,932 of record OX421446.1, read on the forward strand.
AATGTTCTACTCGACAAATTAACCACAACTTGAAGACCCTCAGAGAAGACCCCGTCACTCATGTTGTAGTTTCCGCTGATCTAACTTGTTCAGTGATATTTCCCTTGGAAGTTTCAAAGGGGGTTGCAATTTCAACTCTAACACCCCTCCCCTCATCTCCTGACTCAGCCATAATTCCTACATCATTCACCACATCTACTAATACTAACGGGAATTCAATGGAAAGCGGATTTATACCACGTGAATGCCGCACATTAAGTGATCAATCAGCCATGTTGCCAGAATGGTTGTCCTGATAGTGTAGTGGTCATCACACCCGACTAGTGATCAGGGGGACGTGGGTTCAAATCCCGCTCAGGGCAATTACAGTTTTCCCCACAAGTTGTCCAGTGTTGAGTTTCCCATAACTTTCTCTCAATTTCTCCTTAACTTGGAATATGAATCCATTTGCGATCCTTTTGGGGGTGATGCGTTGTTGGCTCAAGGGATCTACTTAACTGACTCTTTACATTACTTACCCTTGTCCGCCTGTGAATCACATGTTGATCCAACGTTATCACATAGAAAAGCTGGCCCATTAGGGAGTCCCACGTGAATGCCGCACATTAAGTGATCAATCAGCCATGTTGCCAGCATGGTTGTCCTGATAGTGTAGTGGTCATCACACCCGACTAGTGATCAGGGGGACGTGGGTTCAAATCCCGCTCAGGGCAATTACAGTTTTCCCCAGAAGTTGTCCAGTGTTGAGTTTCCCATAACTTTCTCTCAACTTGGACTGTGATTCCATTTGAAATCCTTCGGAGGGTGATGCGTTGGTGGATCAAGGGATCTACTTAACTGACTATATATATATATATATATATAAGTTATAGGCTCCCCTACCTTGTCACCTTGTAAGAAAATTTCCCGGGAGGCCCACGCCTTAACCACGTAAATCACCTCTTCGATGGCTGTGTTGCCAGCATGGTTGTCCTGGTGGTGTAGTGGTGATCACACCCGACTAGTAATGGGGGGACGTGGCTTCAAATCCCGCTCAGGGCAAATTTTCTTTCAAACATTTATTCAGTTATATATATATATATATATATATATATATATATATATATATATATATATATATATATATATATATATATATATATATATAACTAACTGCAGACAGTACTGTTTCGGCCTTCTGGGCCTCATCAGTGCAGTGCTGATGTCTAGGATGGAGGTTAAGCTATAAAGCCACCCCAGATGTCCCACACATGTGGTACATCCAAGCCATGCCAGAGTGCTCAAACTAGCGAGCTAGTGAGCATGCGCAATTGCTAGCGGCAATGGCTCATCCTAGTAGAGTGCTCAATTTGGACATGAAAGCAAAAGCTTTGTAATGCCAAAGAGCTATATCTAACTGCAGACAGTACTTTTTTTTTTTTTTTTTTTTTTTCATGAAAACAACCTTTATTCACAATAAAAACACACGCCATTTACAAATTAAAAAGCACAAAAAAGTCACTAGAAACTAAGAGCCGGAGTAGGCAGCTAGCCACAAGGGCCTGGGGCCCTAACAGCAGAGTCCATGAGCAGAGCAAGTTCCCTGCAGAGATCCCCGGATTGTGGACACCGCGAACAGCGCACGGACAAATGGAATCCATGACCAGATGTACTTCTAAATATTGATATGAGGAAATCCATTCGCCATGGCACAAAAACCGTCCAATACCCAAACATCATGGAAGCGAGATTCAGAAAGAGAGTTATAATCCAAGAAGACTCTCTGCTTAAGATCATAGGAAACATAACGGATGATGGCACGATGGTCTTCTTTGCCATTGCAGAAAGTAGCCCTGTTTCGAAAGGTCCAAATGCCATAAAGAATGGATTTCGTCAAATGGCGCGCGAGCCGAGCCCTCTTAGCACTAAGAGAGGGCCAGCGGAAGAAAAAAACCGTTAAAAGGTTTGCAACAAACTGTCTACCAAGCAACAGGGAGAGAACTGGCACAAAGTGTAGCCAGACTCTTTTGACCCTTAGACAATTCAAAAAGCAATGGTCAATGGTCTCTCGTCGCGGACAAGAGGCACAGCGACCAGATGAGATACAACCCCAATTGAAAAGGGAATCACGCACCTTGACGCCGCGGAGGATAATAAGCCAAAAGACATCGTTCTTATAGTTCTCAGTGAAGGGGTCCCGGACGATAGACCAATGACCATCGAGGGAGAACCCTGGCCCAATGACCTGGGACCATTGACGCGGCAAGATTGGCGGGGATGAGTTGATTGAAAGTAGCTTTTGATACAAGGTTTTACAAACTAGGGCACTGTCTCCCACCCTGGATAGAGTATCAAGACAGTCCTCGTAAAAGGGAGTTGGAGAAGAAGCACTGGGAGAGGAGTTATCCCGTAAGGAAGACCATTCGGAACGCATGGAGGACAAGCGACGCCCCAAAAAGTATTTACATAGAAAAAAACTAGAATCATCAGGGGAATTAAGCACGGAGGCCATCCCCGCCAATCTTAAAGCCTGGGCCTTTAAGACAAGATTGTCAAGATTGACACCCCCAAATTTCAATTTCAAAAAGCAAGTGTTACGACTCACCGTCTCCATTTTTGAGCCCCATAGGAAGGGCCAGATCAAGGCATTAACCCGCGCAATGACCCATTTTGGGAGAGTAAGAACTCTAGCAAGGTAAAGCAGCTTGCTCAAACCAAGTGTATTGATAATTAGGGCCTTACCGGGAAGAGATAGGGATCTCGACTTCCAGAGATTGAGGGATTTCTCCAGTTTCTCAAGTTTAGGCTGCCAATTAAAGTGCTCTGTAGGGATGGTGCCAAACACTACCCCCAAGATTTTCATTTTCTTAACCCAGGTGAGGCCCAAAGGCTCATCAGAACGAAACCTCCAGGCCCCCAGCCACATTGCTTCAGTTTTGGTGCGATTCAGTTTGGCACCGGTACCCCTTTCATAGACATTAACACAGCTGAAAAGCTTAGACAAGGATCGAAGATCCTTGAGTACAGTCGTAGTGTCATCGGCATACAAGCGAACACGTGCTTGCCGCCCTCTGGCACCAGGGAGGAGGAACCCCTCAACCCCTGGACAACGGCGAATGAGGGACGCTAATACCTCAACACAAAGGACATAAAGTAAGGGAGACAAAGGGTCCCCCTGTCGCACCCCACGCGCAAGAGAAATCCTCTGAGATAGCCAACCGTTTAAGATAATCTGCATAAAGGCACCATTGTAAAATGTTGAGATCCACCGGCAAAACTCAGGTCCAAAACCATAAACCTGGAGTAGATGCAAGAGAAAGGAACGGTTGACGCGGTCAAAGGCTTTCTCTTGGTCAAGGCTGACTAAGATTGCGGATTCATCCGTCCGTTGAATGTAGTCCAAAACATCACGCAAAAGAGTAACATTAGAAAAAATACTTCGGCCAGGAACGGAGCAAGTCTGATCAGGGTGGACAATATATTCAAGAACCTTGGAAAGACGAGAAGTGATTGCTTTAGAAATAATCTTATAATCCACATTCAAAAGAGAGATGGGCCGCCAGTTTTTTAAGTGCTTAATATCACCACGTTTCTTAAAAATAAGCCGGGTGACGCTACCTTTCATCGAGCCGCAAAGCTCGCCATCGGAGAAACACTGGTTAGAAACACGGAGTAAAAGGGGACCCAAAGTCTCCCAAAAACGAAGATAAAATTCAACTGATAGTCCGTCAGATCCCGGTGACTTCCCGGTATTAAGACTCTTAACAGAGTTCGTTAATTCGTCAAGCGACAAGGATCCCTCGCACGAAGCGCGTTGAGGAGGAGAAAGGGACTTTTCAACGGATTCTAAACAACGCTGTTTAAAAAACGCGTCAATAGGCTCATCAGTGAAAAGATCTGAATAGAAGCGCACATGCGCACGTTCAATTTCTTCACGCGTGAACACCTCTACATCATCAGAATTAAGAATAGAAGAAACAATATTACGCTCAAAGCGTTCACGTTCAAGCTTAAAGAAAAATCGCGTGGGCCTTTCTCCTTCCTCAAGCCACTGAACTCTAGAACGGATTTTAGAACCGTCTAACTTTTCCAAGGTAAGAGCCTTAAGCTTACTTTCGAGCTCGGAAATTTCAGGACTAACTGAAGGATTACCAGAAGTAAGCTGACGTTTTAACTCAATAATCCGGTTAACTAAAAGGACACGTTCGTGCGAAAGATCCCTGCTCTTTTCCCTGGCAAAGAAAATGATCTCAGAGCGGATAGAGTTTTTAAAAAAGTCCCACCAAACTTTAACCGAAGGAAAGTGTTGCAAGCAATTGGCTAAATGATTGATACAATTCGAAATATAGTCGCAAAACACATCATCGTTCAAAAGTGAATTATTAAACTTCCAAAT
>OX421446.1:61827806-61860306 GCA_949126865.1 Montipora capitata
GATGAAAGTCGAAATGCAGGATCAAGCATCGTTTTTAATAATCCACGTTTTTACCGGTCTTCTACGTGGCTTTTGAAGTGTAGCAGGAGGCCAGTATTTGTGGGTTCTAACGTACACCTTAGTCTCAACATTTGTATGTTTGTTGAGCAGCTGGATGCCCAAAAAAGGAAGCATGCTATTACTCTCCATCTCCACTTGTTGGAGAAGTTACTTAAGAGTTTTTTATAAATGTTTTTGCTATCATATTAAGTTCCCCTGTTTTGCCGACGTATTTATCTGTATCTGTACCTTTTAGGGTAGAATATTCTGACAGAAGACGTAAGGGTAGAATATACCGTGCAAAGAGTTCAATTAATTTTCCCATCACCTTCATTTGCATCCATCTTTTTCTTATAATTCTTTCCTGGCCAATGCCAATTTATTTAATGATCTAACCTTTCAAAAGGACCAGCTAAACATATAAACCTGGTCTTTGATTTCCTCTTTCACTTTTCTATGTGGGTTCCTGAATGTTGGAGCTTTCTAAACAGTTGCTTCCTTTTGTCTAATTCATTGAAAGGACGTAAATATCACATAACCAGGTGAGCTTAAAACAGCGAATCGAATTTTTTCGGCATATGTTGATCTCAACATTTTAATATCAGTTGGTTAAGGCAGCGTTAAAAAGCGCTTTTCACGAGATGTTCATAATCCTGCAAGAGCTTTGAACCACATCAAACAGCTTTGAGTCCTGAGCATAGTTTATTCCGAAAGCTGAAATCCGACAAGATACGCATTATTCTGTCAGATCGGTTTCAAATTTACGATAAGTCAAATTGAAAACATGTGACAATAAAAACAAGGAAAATCGCAAGTATTTATGGAGCGGACAATTTTAAGTGTTTTTCCTCAGGGATGTAGGATTGGAATCCGTCTGGTTCAACTGAAAGAGTGTTGTTTCAGTTGTCCGTACAAGAGAATATTAATTGCCAAAAGCTAAAAGGGTAGAGATGTGATTAAAGTGCAAAGACGAAAAATATTCAGAGGCCCTCGACAGGCTACTTCCAATTAAGTGAATCGAATTGACAATGTTTCTCAACTTCTGAACCAGCAAAATATTAGTCTGTATTTCATATTTGTTTTAGATAAGGAGTACATCTTACAAATATAGTTTTCAATTTTGTTCTCAAAATCGATAACCCTATGATAATTATAATATTTTTTTTATGGAAGTTCAACCTTTTCAGCATGACAATGAAAGTTGAACTGTTTCAATAGAAGTCGGAAACGAAGCCTCTTAGAAGCCCGATGTCATGACCTGTTAGAGCAAAACTCGTATCTCTTTACTTTCCTGTTTTAATCACGTGTACTAAATCGATTCCTGGTCGTCATTACTTGCACTCGCAACCTATCGATCACTTCTCACCGTATGTCGTTATAGGACTTTGTCCTTTGCGCAATATGCACTGGCAGAGCAGGTGATTTTCATTCCCCCTTTTTATGTAAGCACATTTATGTGGCTCAAGAAACCTTGCAAACGAGTGTAATGGGCTAGTTTAGAATTGTACAGAAACGAAAGAACAAAACAAATAAATATGCCAGATATTCCCCTGAACCTCGACTCTGTTCTTTTGCTGCTGCACAATAGACCATATTCGTATTCTCAGTATTTGACTGGAACTAGCTTGCAATAGAGGCTAATGTGGGGGATATATTAAAAAGTGTTTGCATTTGAAAAGATTCCCTCTCATTAGCCTCTATCGCAAGCTAGTTCCAGTCCAATGCTGAGAATACGAATATGGTCTATTCAAAACTAGCCTATTCATTTAATCTTTAATTTTATTCAATGAAAAGAACAAAGCATCATCATCATAGTGAGGTATACTGGGCTGCTTGATTAATATTTTAACCTGTTTCTCCGAGATATTTAGCAAGATATTAGTGTATCCTTCAGCTGTGAGGATTCAAACTTATATTGCAACAATAGTAATAACAAGGAGCGAAGAACGTTTCAATTAGCGCGAAAGAGTTGGATCTTTAATATTATTGCTTAATGTCAGTTCCTCGTTTTTAAGACTCTCAGTAGACTTTCAGGGATGTAATTACATTCCATCTTTTAAATACAAACGTCAGCTACGAATTCAAGAGCGAAGGTTAGGAGTGAGACAAATAATATTATTTGTTTGTTTGTTTGTACCAGGACACGACTTTGGAGATAAATCCATTTAGACTATTCGCTATTTTACGAGAACACAGGTGCATACAAAATGATGTACATTCATCGCTGTGTCACCCCTGTAGTAGTATCACTTGTTGCAACGTTTTGTGGAATTAAAATCTGTGGACCAGCCCAAGCTCAAAGCACAGTTAGATTTTAATACATGAATTAACAAATAAGAAGAGGTGACGTCTTATTGAATAAAAATTGAACACGCCCATTGAAGAGGCTGCAATCAGTAAATGCTATAATCATCTATGGTGACGTTCTCTTTCTAACTTTTTTTAACATTTCAACTTGATTATAGGAAATATTCTTGCCACGGCATCTACGTCGTTGCTGCTTTGGAGTCCTCTACGTATCAGTGACACAGTACCTTTAAGCGATCCTCAACCTCTTCCAACTAAAAAGGCTATCAGAGCCTTTTTTATGACTTCAATAGGATGGAACTGCACCCCTTCTATTGAGGGTATACCACCTTTCTAATCTGTTTTCTTGAAATTTTTATTTATTTTATTCCTTTCTAGCTTTTTCCTTCGAATAAATTAGAACCTGAAATGAATAGTCTGCAGTGATCGTTAAAGTCTATTCTGCTCTTAAACACGAGGACGCACTATTATAAAAAAAGTCACTTCAGTCTCTGCTTTTGTTCATTCAGGGGTTTTGGGAACAAGAGAACATGGCTAATTTGAACTGGGAACAGGGAAGCAATGACAAAGTATTTTAGTGAACAACGGGATCGAAAAGCTGAGAACAAATTTGAAAGTAATCTGGGAAACAAGCGTACACAAGGAAATATTTAAAGGGAACAAGGACCCTCTCTGGGAGGGCCTTACATAAGGGACTTTAAGAGAGTTAAAGATTCTAGGGACTTTAAGATTCTACGACGGCGGCGTCAGAGATAACGCCACCAAATAATGGCTATTAATAAGCAAAATAATCGGTCCGTATGTGCGGTGGAAAAATTTGTACATTTCTTTTCAGTTCTCTGCAATTCTACAACGTGAAATGACCAAATCTCAAGCACTGAGGACAACGTGAGCACAAAGGGACGAATTTTATTTGATTTTTTCTCCTGCTTTCAACACCGCTCCTCCCACTTTAGTTCCTGAATAGTTCGGGTAGTTTATAGAAGTTCGACGAACAGCACTAATGATGAAAAAGTTTGGAAAATGCAAAGTTGTAATTTTTTTAATGACGTTTTCGTTGACGTCGCCGTTGTAGATCTTAAGGTTCCTACTTTAAGATCTACGACGGCGACTTCGACGAAAACGTCATCTCAATATAGAAATTGGCAATATCTTATAATAAGTCTTTGGCGATTATTCCATCTCGTCCGCGTCGTACAATGTGGGTGAACTATCCTAAAAATAAAACGGTATGAGCAGTTTCAGATTAAAGATAGAGAATGGAAGATTTAAAATTGTAAGCTCGCGTTGTCATCAAAACCTCAAATTCGGTGATTTCACAATGTTGTTGTTGTTGTGAAGAGCACCTCAAACATATGCGCAAAAGTGGCGTTCTTGTTGATGACCGCATCTTAGATCTTAAAGTCCCCATCTACAGGATGAGTTATCTTAAAACTTATTACGGACACGTTGCTTTTTAGGGTTTTTATTGCATAAATTATCGCAGAGCTCTGCATGCATGCACTGTTGATTAATAAACATCTGCATGTTCTTGTGGTACCACGCCATTTATAGCTTGTCGTTGTCGAGTTTAATAGGGACCTTAAGCAAGGACGACGACGTCGGCTATGAGAACGTTGTCTAAGAATATTATTTCCCGTTATTGTAATAATTTGCAACTTACCCCAATTCGCTCGGCATGGGGAAGTGTCTGTATCAACATTACAGGAATAAAATAGGTAAGAAAGGCAGTGTGGAAATTTAGTGAGAAAACTTGAAATTTATGATCAGGCGCTCACGTTTTCCCCATCATCTCAAATGTGGTCAATTCACGTCGTTGTCAGAGCGAGAACGGCATACAAATGTACACAAGACTAGTGTAAAACGCACGTGGACAAGAGGTATCAAAACCTATAAGTTTCCATGGTAGTTAACGCTGGCTAGCGCTATCATGCTTCGAACAACCCGGGCCAGAGCTTTTGTCTTTGTTCGTTGGTCTTATTGTTTCATCCCGTTCTCGTAGCCGGCGTCGTCTCCCTAACAACAAACTTCACCAACAGCCCCCGACGCTGATAAACAACTTGACAACAGTGGGGAAGATTTCTATTTAAAAATAATTCTTTTTGATGATTTCAAGCACTAGGGCAAAATAGTTCTTTGTTTGGACAGCCAATGAGTCTCCGCTTGACACATTAACTGGAGCTCCAACAAGGACGAAGACGACGGCGACGAGAACGCCGATCTAAAAGTATTATTTCCCGTTATTGTTAGAATTTCGCGATTACTCGTTTGGCATTGATAGTGTGCATAATCATTCTAGAATTAAAACTGTTATAAACGGTGTGGCTGTTTGGAGACAAAATTTGAAAATTCCTCGTTACTGGCTGGCGTCCTCCAAATACCCTTACATAAGGTTGTAGTCAGGACGAGAACAGCGCAGCTAAAAATGTACCAAAATGTAAAAAGCACCTGCGGGAGACAAAATTTGAAAATCCCTCGTCAGTTTCTGGCGTCCTCCAAATACCCTTAGTTCTAGTTTAATGTGCTACGTTCTGTCCTCACAAGAATCTTCAGATTACAAGAGTGGAGATCTCTACCGGTGTAACGGCTTACGATCGAGAATAGAGCGCTTTCTAAAGAGCGCCGTACTTCTGCAAATACTTCCCTATGCGAGAATTTAACCACGGGCGCACGCATACAAGACTAAAGCAGCCCTCGGAGTAACATAACAGACCATCGACATCGCATACCACAGTTGACAATGAAGCCTTTTCACGTGACGTCACGGCAGCCATGTTGGTGTTCCAAAACAAAGAAACGGCGGCCATGTTGGTGTTCCAGACTAATCCTCGGGGAATTGACTTCTATTTTTATGCAAATAGTTTCTTTTGTATCATTAAATTCCCATCCATTTTAGTTGCGTGAGTGAAAACGCTCTATAACAAGTAACGTAGTCTTTTAAGCTTTCAATAGGGCACTTTTAAGAGTACCACAATACTCTTTCTTTGCCTTCCAAAATTTTGCATAAGCACCGATCTTATTTTCTCTTAGGACCATTCTAAGTCCCAAGAAAAGCTGGAAACCATGCTATAATTATGCAAAATTAATTTTGGAGGGCAAACAAAGAGTATTATGGTATTTTTAGAGGCCTATCAAAGCATATCCTCTGAACTTACAATAGTGCCTCTCTTTTGGTCCTCAATAGATGGTTTGCAACAAATCTCTAGACACAGATAATAATGATATAATGTACAATTGCTAGTAGACGAACAAAAGAAGCTGATGAGAGATCTTTTTTGTTTTCGTCCACCAACATAACGGAGATGCCCACCCATGGAAATCTCTGTGATGATTTAACATTTTATAAACAAGTTTTCCTTACCGTTTATTCAGTTCTGAGTCTTACATAATTATTTGCATCTGCGTAGATCTGCGGGGAACAGACAGGATTCAGCAAATCCGTGATTTTGAAGACGAGAATTTTCGCGGAACAGAGCCCTTCAAGAGATACAGTTGCAGCAATAGGTGTGGTGTGGACGAAAGAAACGCTTCGGATATTCCGAAGGACTGCTCGGAATCATTACGATGTTTCTGTGATAAATTTTGTGACGAATATGGCGACTGCTGCTTTGATTTCAACAAATTGTAAGAAAAGAATTATAAGCGACTGTCTATATATCCTGTATAATCTAGTAAGCTATATGCTCTAAAGAAGTACACGACCTTGAAGCGTGTAATTTACAACTCTTCAAGAGGGGGGTAAATAGGTTCGGGGATCGGCGGATTTGGCTAAAAAAACTACTCGGATTTCGGATTTTAAGGGCACATTTTGCGGCAGATTTTAAACGCTCAGCGGATCAAAGATTTCTTGAATACTTCAGCGTGGATCATGGATTTTGTTCGTTTTGAATGCGGATCGCGGAAATTAACTTGGTGGTCGGTTTCAATTTGTTTTCTGCCTAACCTTAGAACTAGATTAGATTATTGCGGTTATCAGTAACTAGCGCCCCTCAACGACATTTTTTCATATTCGAAAATGAAATTTAGGTGGACGTAAATCAAATGTTACCATGCAAAATTCATGGAGTACCGTCATGGAAACATTTCGAAAAAAAGTCGTTGAGAGGTGCGTCTAACTGATAACCGCTGTAACACACCTTTGACCTTCACTACAATCGGACTCCAGAAAACTCTAGGACCCCAGGATTTCGGCTTCCCTTCCAGACAATGCTTACGAGGAGGTGACTGAATATGACAGTAGCTCTGATGAAGAGGAGACGGAAACTGACGTTTCAGAACTCGATAGAGGGTCCACGTTCTTGTTAGGAACGACTACGAGTTTTGGGGCCAAGTGCGGATAAACAGTAGGCTAATTTTATGATAGGAATTTCTTTAACTTCTGTTTAGTTACTTATCAAGTGAAGCTATGATCTTCGCAGTTATGAGCGCAATTTTTGCAATTGCGTAGAGAAGCCTGAAAAATTCAGGACTTCAACCGGGTTTGAACCCGTGACCTCGCGATTCCGGTGCGTAGCACCGATTCCGGTGCGACGCTCTAACCAACTGAGCTATGAAGCCACTGACGTTGGGAGCTGGTCATTTGTGGGTTCTAATGGTCCCGTGAGGAATGATGGTATATGAAATGAATCAAATATGAACTGCGGATATGAAATCAAGTGAATCTATGATCTTCGCAGTAAGTTACTGAATGTTCTTAGGTGCTCACGTCTCTAACAGTGCTGCGGATTCGGATTGTTGTAAAAATATCTGCGGATTGGCAGATTTTGCGAAAAATTAGCACGGACCGACGGTTTTGTTGACCATTATTTGCCCCCCTCCTTTAAAGTCATGAGCTTCTGAATCTGTGTAACCTATATAATATAATCTATAGACGGAGCTTTGCATCGGAATCGCTAAATAATATATAAGTATCTTCTATATAAGCTACATAATCTATAGAACATTGCACCGACATCGCAGAGGTCCTGTGTTCGAATCCTGTTGAAGCGACTTGAATTGTTCAGGTGTCGAAAAGAGACAATTGCTTTAATTGTCCAGCGAAGTGCGAGGATCACTTCAAACTTACTTTTCTATTTATAACAACAAGACTGAACAAAAATATTCAGAAATTTTGACTTTAATTTGTGTTATTGTCTTCGGTGAGCATTAATTTATCCACATGAACATACCTTTCATACAGTCAAATTTTCACTGTAGATTAAGAGCTCTGGTTTGACTAGCTGAAACAGTACAAAACAATTCACAATTATTCAATGGTGTATCGGCTCCTGCTTCTATATTCTCCTATTTATAATGGTAATTGATCCAATGGTAATTTCTCAGCAGGAAATAAGCGTAAGAGCACGAGGTGATAACCAAGTGGACTATAGCTTTTTGAGGGCTTAAACAAACCGGCTGTAATTCGATAGTACAAGCTGAGCCGCTTTCTGCTTGTTGTATAACTTAACCAAAACATCTTGTGACAGTTTGTAACATCATTTGAATGCCTCTCACTCTCTAACTCGTCGAGTTGGCTTTCACTTAGGCTTGCAAATCGCTTTGCCGATGGTTCGAGTAAAATACCCGCTAACGGGTTATTCGTCTTTTCAATAAAGCTGTCAAGAAATTGCGGCATTTTCTTGAGTAGTGTGGTCAGTCTTTACTGGAGTTTGAGGGGATTAGCATTTTTCCCGGCGCACGGCGTCAGGTGTTTTCGTCATAGCCATTCACCCATGGGCAAATTGTATACGGTCATTGACCAATCAAAACGTGCGTTTACCTTCTGTTATGTTATAATTAAACTTTAATAAAGTGGTTATTATCGCTATCGTTATCATTTAAAGGTGCAGAAAACGAGTCAACCCTCGAGGAAACTCACTAAGCCAACACGAAATCTGTCGCCCTGTCGTAAACCAAGACGGTCCAGAGTATTTTGGTTTTGCAGTCCGAAGCACATGCCCAAGGAACTGGACAGATGATATTGTGCGCAGTAAATGTCAGAATGAAGACCAAAGTGATCTGTTTAATGACTGGCCCGTGTTTGATCGCGACAGGTGCATTACTTACAGAAATGTTTTTTGTGCAAGGTGCAATGGAGCATTAAATACAACCTACTGGAAACTCGAGGCGAATTGCAGTAAATGGTTTAACACAACGGCGTTCAATCTTAGTGATTTTATTCGCTTTGCGCATGCCAACTGTTCCGTAATCAGAACTTGGGGGCAACACTTGAAGCAATGCATCCCTCGTTTTCAAGACTGTTCCGGGATTGGTCGGGAGAAAAATGGACCGAACTGCCAATCACAATGCCTGGGGTATGCTTTTCCTGTTTGTTTAATCAGAAACAAGAAGTCAATAAGATTTCGAAATCTGCAATGCGCATTGTGTAACGGATTTAAGCCAAGCTCTTTGAAGATTAATCGTTCCTATGGAAGGTCGAGCCCTCCACCAATTTCTGGTTTGGTCTTTTTACCGCCCCTGACTATCCTGTTTGATTTTACTTCCTCCTTCGAGAACAGGGTTACAGTCACAGACAGAAAAGTGCCTTTCGAGCGAAATATAAACCACGTTTGGTACTGTGCTGCTAACGAATTGTACGACCCATACGTTGGAAAATGTAAAAGCACCGTCAGTTTACACCCACCACAAACTGACACGCCCATTTCCCCGAGTGAAAAAACAGTACCCGTTGATTTTATATCAAACGAAACAAGATTTTTCTTGAATTTGAACTGCACTTTCGTACCTTTCAACCGAAGCGATTATGAACGACGACCTAATGGTACCGTCTACATTAAACCTCATCACAAGATTTATGAGAAAACAAGGTACACAATTCGCGGGAATATTTTGCTACTTTGTGTCAACTTTTCAAGGAATGCGACAGTGTTTTCCGAACAGCCAAGCGCAGGCTACCTCACTAACACGACGTCAACTTCTCTCCAAATAATGACTTTTGCTGGCTGCATTACGTCAATGGCATCCCTCCTTCTCCTGTTGGCAAAATATACTCTGTTTCCTGAACTGCGCAACTTGCCTGGAAGGATCATCATCAACTTATCGCTATCTTTGCTGTTGTACCAAGGCGTCTTTCTCGCTGCAATGAAAACTTACAGTCATGAGCAATGCCAGGCCATTGCCATTCTTCTTCATTTCTTTGTCCTATGCTCTTTCACGTGGATGAATGCTATGGCGTATGATGTGCACAAGACATTTACTTCCTCGGGTAAGTTTAAGAGTACGTTTACTTTTGGGTGGAGGGTGCTCTCAAAAGAGTATACGTAAATCTCGGATCATATGGTTCCTTCACCATCAAAAGACAGAAGATTCCGGCCAAGAAAACTGATTTCCAGAACTGAATGTCAGTAATTAATGAGATGCACGCCCGATTTTGATTTCCATCACGAATGGGCCCTTTGCAGGATAGTGATCGCATGGTACAAATCCGCCATACTGGGACGCAAATTGCGCACTAAGACATCTAAAACAAAGTTAGTTAATCTTAATTTTCTTTGTTTTAGATGTCCCAGTGGGCAATTTGCGTCCCAGTATGACGGATTTGTGCCATGTGATTACTATCCTGCAAAGGGCCCATTGTCCATTTAAGTCTATGCATTTGCTGCCTATTTCCAACGATATGGTAAAGTCTGCCACGAGCCTAGAAGGCCCAACAGGCCGGCGCTTATCTCCGGTTTCTCTAGCATGCAAGGACTAGGAGTATTTCTACTCCCCCCTGGATGGGATGCTAGTCCATCGCAGGGTTACCCCCAGCATTTTAACCAGTATTCATTTATACACTCTAACGGGTGGAGAGAGGCAACGTGAGAGTAAAGTGTCTTGCCCAGGAACACATGCAACACAATGTCCCCGACCAGGACCCGAATTTCCAACAATTAGGTAAGGGTAAAGGTTAGCGTTATTTCTTGGTTTGGGTAAAATGCAGATGTTTATGTTTACTCTGAGGAGTGGAGTTTGGGGGACAATTTGTGGCGTCAGGAGCCTATCACCCGGAGCGTGCAACTTACCTATTTTCGTGCAACGGCGTTTTCACAAGTAAGGTTATTTTTAGATACGCCTTTCCCGCGAATTAGTTTTCAAAAGCCAATCAGAAGCCGTGCATAAATAATAATAAACTGTTATTAATTATGCACCGCTTCTGATTGGCTTTTGAAAACTAACTCGCGGAAAAGGCGTATCTAAAAATAACCTTACTTGTGAAAACGCCGTTTCACAGACGCTGTATGGAAGTTGCACGCTCCGGGTGATGGACTCCTGGTGGCGTTGATTTTTCTGTATTCCCAACGTGAGCGATGTTGAAGTTGCGGTGGAGGGCAACTAGACACATCGTGACGCTTATCGAAATGGTTATGCATCTAACTACGTACATTCTAGACATAGGCCCAAAAGGAGCAGTTGCCATGACAACACGGTTAAGTTGAGACCTGGGAAAAAGTGGCCTTGACTCTTTTTTGTCGGGGCTGTTAATTAACCAGATACGTCCAGGATTGACGTCCTAATTAGATGCACTTTGATTTCACCGTAAAAAGTCGAAAAAATAGTTTTTGGGTATGGAATCCAGGATTGGATTTAGGAAATACGCGAGCGCTTAAATCCTGCTGAAGAGAACAATACATATTCTCGGTATTTTACGGCGACATTATGATACAGCACTCATAATATAACAAGCACTGTGATTGACCAAAAGCGCGCGTCTAGCAGCGGTGCAAAGTACTAAACTTATTATGCATTAATTACGATGGTGCAATCTTACAGGCCTGCGTACTGCGCACACGACACGAAGGGCAAAAGTGACCATTTCACAAGAACATGTGATCGTGGAGAAAATCAGCAAAAAGGCTTTAATCTCGCTGATTTCTGTGCCAAGGCACGCAAATGCGTGACGAGAACAGTGAAAAAATTTGCTTGCGGGTGCTAGTGAAAAAAATATTGCTTGTGGGTGGTTCGTCTTACTACTTATTCCCTTCAGTGTCTCGACAAGGCTTCCAGTGCATGCCTTAAAACACAACAAATACTTAAAAAAAAAAAGGGCCGCAATGGATTCTTAAGTCAGCAATCTTACACCTTTTGACTGATGTTACAGAGCTGTCCATTGCCTCGATTTATTTTCCACAGTTTAAGACTTTCGAGTGCCATTGGTAATTTTTTAAATATTTTTTTAATACCTAGACGGCGGACGTGGATCGAATCGTCAAGGAAACCACAATAAACGCTTAGTGAGATACTGTTTGTACGGATGGGGAGTTCCTGCTATTCTTGTGTCTTTATTTGTGATCATTGACCAAATTCTCATGAAAGGATTCATTGGATACGGTAGGTCTGCTGTCTCAACATGAATCTAAAAGCACAATATCACGACAGTGCAGTTTATTGTTGAGAACTTTTAAATTCTTCCCCCCCCCCCCCCCCACCCAAAAAAAAATTAAAAATTAAAAATAAACAACACAAATCAAAGCTTCGTGACCAAAAAAATGTTTGTAATTTGAATTACAAGCAACAGAGATAAACTTTGAAGAAATGTTAGGACAGTTTGCAACAACCCCAAGAACAATATACTTAACGAAATGACAAATAACGTGCAAAATATTTTCCCTACAGACACTGAAAAGCGGCCGCTGGCGGAACAAGCAATAATAAAATTAAACCTCCCACCAAAACGTTTCTTTGGTCCGCCATCTTGTTTGTTGTGCTTAGATATCTGTTTATTTTAACTAGAATTTTTCTATTTAATGGTCCGCCATTACTAACTTTAAAATCTTGAGAGAGCTGGATCGAGGAGAAAATGACGTCAAAGACTCGATAGTTTAAGAGTTCAATTAATGAGTGTGTACGCGGCTGAATTATTGTGCAACACGGGAGTTTCAGGCTTTCAGACTTTTAAGCTCTTGTTTTGCATAATATAATAAGCTGCGTTTACACGCTGAAATTTTAAGGTAGTGAGTCAATGACGTCACGTTACCTTAGATCCAAAGTTCTGAGATCCAATCGGTCAGTTTGGAACGTAAGTAATGGCGGACCGTGGAATCCAAAACTTCACTCAAAGTAAACAGCCTCTGGATAAAAATCAAAGCTCAAAATCTTGCCAGTCAAGCATTAAGCAATCGCACTTTCAAAATTTGAAGGAAAAAAAATGTTTTTTTTTTTTTTTTTTTTTAAATCATAGTAGCACTTTAAGAATCGCAGTAATGGTAAAAGCGATGTTCACTGTTTATAAACAATTCTTTTCACATTTTGCCAACCACATAACAAAAGAACCTTTGTTTCGACAACCAATAGATCTCTGGTTGGCACATTAATGACAATAGATGACGTAATGTTGAGTATCGCTCCTACTAAAAAAACTCTGCTTCCCATTCTTTTGTTTCTTGTCAGAAAGGCTACTACTTCATCTGTAGGTTATAAATGTCTCCACCGTCCAATATACTTCAATTCATCTCTGATTCAACCTTATGTTGTCCTCTTTACCGGTATATCGAATTGCGGTTCTCTTGACTCTAAACGAGGACATAATTTCATAACCCAGAAGTCTCGTTCTGCGATGGAGTGAGGCTCATCGGTTTACGGTATTGTCTATTTTTAGAACTGCTACTGTCACTGGACGAAAAAATGGATTTACACCAAATTTGCAGAGTGAAATTATGGTGCAAAGATATACCTACTCAAGTGCAAACCATAAGCAAAGCTTGTAAAGTCCACATTTGCTACAATATTTGCACACCAATGTAAATAAGGTTGTAAATACGGACTTTACCAGCTTTGCTTAAGATTTGCACGTAAGTTTGTATATCATTGCTTAAAATATGCACTGTGCAAATTGGTGTAAATCCGTTTTTTCGTCCAGTGTGTTAGATTTTAGGGAGTTTAAGATCTACGACCGCAACGTCCACGAATTCGTCACCTCAAAATATAACTTTGTACTATCGTAAGTGTCTCGCGGTTTGACCATCTCGTTCGCATCGTACAATATGGGCGAAGTATCCTAAAAATAAATTGACACGAGCGGTTTCACAGAAAAAAAAATAGAGAATAAAAGTTTCACACTTGCACGCTTGCGTTGCCATCCAAACCTCAACTTTGGTGATTACTTTTCCTCTTTTAATAGCCAATGATAATGTTGTTTCGTGGCGTTCTCTTCGACAACCGCTTCGTAAAACTTTAAAGCCAGTTTTAAGTGTCGCATTTTACATGTGCCGAATCTAATGTAAATGAGCAAAAACAACAAAATTTTCTCATTTGCATTAGATTCGGCACATGTAAAATGCAACTTTTAAACCGGGCCTAAGTCCCTTCTTGCGGGAACAAAACGTAGCGGCATTGTGTTCCGCGCACCATTTTGCATTTAGCTCGTGCAATCCCTTGTGCAGTTACTTAATTGGTTGCGACCGATCAGGAAAGTCGCAATCATTAGGACCAATCTGATTGGGGGTTATTTGAAGGGACCAACTGGAGGGACCTGGATAGCCCTTATTCACGATAGCCGCCATGTTGGTTTTCAAATTTTCATGCAAATTAGCCATGTATTATGCTGGGGGGCAAACATTGGAATAAAGGCAAATTGAGGAAAATCGGCTTGTCGAAATATTGAATTAACATTGCTAAAAGTACATTTTAGAATTTAGAATTAAGTACCTTTTATAATAAGTTTATGTCTTTTGATTGCCTCCGACATTTTTACTTTCTACTTCGTTATCTGCTAATTTTTCGGTTAAAAAAATCGAAGTAACTTGTGTAAGCATTCTATTTTACTAATTAGGTGATAAACATTCAATGAACACGAAACAAATCATCCGAGTTGCTCAGCTGTTCGTTATAACCTCTCGAACTTGTGTTGTTTGCCCCCTCAGAAGCCGTGTACCTAATTTGCATGATAATAGCAAATCCAACATGGCGGCTATCGTGAATAAGGTCTATTCTAAATTTAGATAATGACGTAAACCAAGAGATCTCATTCGTAAACTGATTAGCCAAGGCCAATTGAGAGAGATCGATACTGGTTCTGGGTTATCAACTTCTGGCGAGAATGATCATCGCTCTCACCGCCAGTACCTTGAGCAACTGCATGAAAAAAAAAAAAAACAACAAAAATCAAAGCTTGACCGCAACAGCTGCGATGATGATTGTCGCATAGCCTTATGCCGTACTGTTATTTTTCATCCTTTGATTAACAGGAGAGGGAGAGGCATACTGTTACATATCCAAACCCAAAGCTGTTGTTTATTTCGTTGTTGCTCCAATTGCATTGATAATGCTTTTTAACGCATTTGCCTTGGTGCATACCGTGTTGCACATTGTAAAGACAAGGAAGGTAAGACTAAGCTATTAGATACGGATTTATCAGATTATTGTATAGCATTGGGATCGATGTACTGGCTAAATGGTTACTCTGTGAGGGCTTCAATTCAAGATGGCACACTCGCCACCACACATCAACGGGTCTTATGCCACAAGGCTGTAACCGATAGAGGGACAGGTGAGTGCTTCATTGACAACTATAAGACGGGAATGCTTAGCCACATGCCAATAATTACCAATAAATTAACTGTCTGACTGCTGAAAGGCCAACTGATTTTCTGAATGCAGCTCATCAGTGAATAATAAATGAGGTGCATGCTATACTAACCGGTTAGTTGTTTCTGACTGCAAAATAATAAGGGCTAGCTATAATAGTTGCAAAAATTTATAAGAGAATTAAGGAAAAATCACAAATTCCATTCACAAAAATAACAATTTTGCATGCCGAGGAATTCGCGTAATATAATGGTTAAAACCCTTCCTTGATTCGTAACCAACAGCAAACTGGCTAAATTTACTACATTGTCAATGGCCAACTCGTCTCATTTCCAGAGAACACCGAAAGGGACCAATCAGAG
This sequence comes from Montipora capitata, assembly GCA_949126865.1. Lineage (NCBI taxonomy): Eukaryota > Metazoa > Cnidaria > Anthozoa > Scleractinia > Acroporidae > Montipora > Montipora capitata. Next base: position 61,843,019 of record OX421446.1, read on the forward strand.
GAATAGCACGGAAGTAGCCTTGATTTGCGTTAAAATGGCGTCAGTGATGGGAGTAACATGGATTCTTGGAATCGCTGCCAACTTTCAAGCCTTGTCATTTCTGTGGTACCCGTATGTTGTTCTGAACAGCCTTCAAGGTATTGTGCTCTTTCTTTGTTTTATTTCCTTCATTGTTTGTACCTTTTTTGCTTATCCTGACATGTCACAGTTATAACATCAGCCTACAATAGGGTTTTGGGTGAGGACGCGTGCAGCTCTTACAATGGCTCTCGCTAAAGGGAAGTCTTTGTTTATATTTTTCCATAATTAGCATCGTTTTCTAATCTAAAACTAGTGCTGAAAATTGAAAGTTCATTGCATAATGAGCTATCTCTAAAACTTTGAGCGCAATTTACCAGATACTTTCTGAGTAATTCCGTGTCCAAAGTTCGAAATTTTACAAAAAATGTATGGGATTATGAGGGAGTTTAAGCATGCGACGGCAACCGGCAACCGGAAATGATCATTTCGCATGCCAGGACAGTAGTGTATCCCAGATTTTCAACCTAATCATCTCTAATGGAGGAAAGAGTCTTAGTTAAAAGGGAAAACAGCTCACTTTCGGCTGCCGTCCGAGGCTCAAAAACGTCGCATGCTTAAACTCCCTATAAGCTTACAATAACTCGCACGTTATCAAAGACAAAAGGCTTAAAATTGGAAATTTAACCACGTTTAACACGTTCTTTCACCTTTTGGAGTCAACTTGTGAATAGCATGATACCTTCCGTCAGCAAACACGCATGTACACGTATGAGACAAAATGCAAAGAATTATTTCAGCAAAGATTCGCCTATCGATTCCTAACCCTAAACGCACTAGAGCCGTGTCCCATGCTGCTCCAATGAAATTAGAGGTATAAAGACCTGAGGGGCATCTATAATATCTGAATCTGGCTTGTCCTATTATTAAGTGGGGTGATCATGAGGGCTGGAGCATGTAAGATGAGACGTTCATTGATTGTTATGCCGAAGGGAGAAAACAAGACTGTGAAAAGATTTAGGGTCGGATACACTTGAGCATACTCTCCCTCTTGTTCCCATGCACCCCCTAAATGACGGCCGTTCTGTGACTTCTGTCAGGGAAGAGAACACGAAGTGATTTTGAAAAGTCTGAAATTAACTTCCCCTCATTATCAAGAGGGATGAGGGATGGAGCATGAAAGATATTGGGCTCGATGATTGTTAAGCCGAAGGGGAAAAGCAAGCAAAGCTACGAGGAGCCCCCTAATTTCCTCCACCTAAATAACCGTCGTTCCCTAACGGCAGTATAAAAAGAAAAGACAAAGCAATTTTGAAAAGTCCATAATTAACTTCCTTTTCATATAAACCGCGCTCAATTTTTATAATCTAACTATATTTGAGGATCTTTCAGCTGGCAAAATTAATATCTTTTTTAACATAATCGAACCAAGTCAACTGTTGGCTGTCCAAGGCTCCGTTTTATATGCTTCTAATTAAATAATTGCGTTCGAGGTACGAGAATGCAACCCCTAATTTGTGTTGTAAGGGAAGTTTTTTCGAGATTGCATTTTCGTCGTCGACACACTTTTGCCTCGCTTTGAGGCGCTTGGTTACGTTTTGCCTCACTTTGACGAACTATCGCACGTGGTGTATGCGTCGTCGGCGTTCATTATTCTAGCTTTTGGTGAGGTGTGATAATCTTCCATCGTTCATCGTTGAAAAGAGCTGAAAGATTGCTGAAGGTCTGTCAACTGAAGTCGGTAAAATTTTACTTTGGATTAAGCATGGTTCGTCACTGTCCTTGGAAAATGTGTGCGACTCCTCGCGCTTGCATCAAACCGGGTTGTTTTGCTCGGCGGCCGTTGTGCCACAAAGTGAATCTACCGAGTTGTGTAGCTCGGCGGCCGTTCTGTCACAAAGTAAATCTACCGAGTTGTGTAGCTTGGCGGCCGTTGTGCCACAAAGTAAATCTACCGAGTTGTGTAGCTCGGCGGCCGTTCTGCCACAAAGTAAATCTACCGAGTTGTGTAGCTCGGCGGCCGTTCTGCCACAAAGTAAATCTACCGAGTTGTGTAGCTCGGTGGCCGTTGTGCCTCAAAGTAAATCAACCGAGTTGTGAAGCTTGGCGGCCGTTCTGCCACAAAGTAAATCTACCGAGATATGACGCTCGTCGGCGCCATTTCATCATGACTTGTGATATTTACGGCATTGAAATCAACAAACTGAATTTATTTTGTCCAAGCGTTCAGCACAGAAAAGTAATCTTAGGTCTTTAATACCACAAGCTGAAAAGACTTGCAAGTAATAGTTTCATTTTAGAGTAATTTTCAGTAGTTGTCTACTTGTAGAATTCCAAATAAATAGTTAATGATTACGTCTAACAAGTTGTCACGTTCATAGATGCAGTACAGTGGAATTAGATCGTTATATCGAGGTATCGTTATAACGAGACTCCCGATATAACGATATTGCCTTAAAATAACCGAAAATATCTTTATATCGGGGTAAAATTAACATGTGCTTTTTTACTACTGTACATATCGTTTAATTAAACTTGTAATGAGTATCAAATGACTCACAATTTGCAAAGCATTAGACGTTATCAAGGTTACACAACAAAGTCTGTGGTATGAATCGTAAAAGGGAAACAAAACAAAACAAAACTTAAACATTTGAAGTTGTATCTGTGTACTGATGCTGTAATATCGTTATATTGGGGAAGATTTTACGCTCGGTACGCTAAGAACTCAGCGTTATATCGGGAATATCGTTATACTGAAGATCGTTATATCGGGTTTCTGTCCCATACATTTTACTGTAACGTTTGCCGGGACATAGCATGTTTATCTTTTTACCGGGGATATCGTTATATCGAGGATCGTTGTATCGGGGTTCCACTGTAATAACATTACCCTATCGCACGAACCATCCACCCTCCCCCCTCAGTTGCCACCTGTACCAAACCTGTACCGTCCTACAAACATCGAACGCACTCGCCTAAGCTTCGATTACCCCTAGTTATAGACTTATTCTTTATAATCACCAGTCCGGTAATTTACTTGCTAGTTATTATTTAAACACCAATGAAATACCAAGAGAGCTTTCGCGCGAAAACATGATATCTTCACACGTGAAAAGATCGCTGTTGCTATGGTTACATACAAAAACTGTGCCTTCCGATGACTTTCGTGAAATGATTTAGTATTTCATTGGTGTTTATATCATAAATAGAATATTACATGGCCGCTTTCTCTTCCCGTGTTGAAAAATATTTAACTCGCTCGCTGCGCTCACTCGTAAGATATTTTTCAACACTCGAGAAGATAATTTTTTATTTTATCTCCGCGCAGCCATGTAATATACTCTATTTGTTACATCATGTTAAGTTTTGGACCTCCCACAGTATATCGTCAATCCAACAGCTTTTCATTGTATGATATGGTCACCAGTGTGCATACTAAAAGGATACTCCTTTCGGGGAATGACTTGATCTTACTGAAAGTTTCGCTCTTTGCTTTATTATAACACGAGCCGTTCTGTCCAAGCTTCAAAAGTGTCATGATCATCATCGTTATCAACAACCAGTGCTTAAACCGCGAAGCGTAGCACAGATGGGTTCTCCTTCTAAGATTTCGAGCAATAAATATTCTACCTTGGCTTGCCAGACCAATCGCAGCTTCAGTAACAAATTAAGGTTGCTACATACCACCCCAAAGTTTTAAGCGGTGGGCTCAGGCCAACTGCCTTATCTGAGGTTTAGGGTCGTCCATCCCGCTTTGTGGTAGACAGTCGGCTCAAATGACCTTACACTTGAATTGCGCATGCAGAACTAAGAGGCTAAGGTCTTCAAGTAGTAAACATTCCAGTGTAACAGTTCTTGGCATCTCGTTCGTCCACTGTATTTAGTGGTTTTATTTGTTCGTTGTTCACAGGTCTGTTCATCTTCCTATCGTTTGCTGCCAGTAGGAGGTCCCTGGAGTTATATAGAGCCAAAATAGCCATCTTAAGGAATCGGTGCTCCCCGAATGCAGCGAAGAATACAGCGAGGACAAAGGACAAGATCGTGGTCACTCGGTCCGGAAAAACCTGGAGTCCTGACGTTCAAGACTGCGAGGAGGCACCTCTGTAAAAGCAACACTCAATACATTTGCCATGCGATATCATACAACAATCTTTATTTAACAAAGAAAAACACAGTGATAGTACAATTCAGTTTTCTAGTTTATTCCTTTAACAAGAACGAGATTAGGAAGCAGTGGGCAGTAGTAGCGTTATGTGATGTGACAGGAAATTAATTGAATCAGTTAAATTGAATTCCAAAGAAATTAAGGAGTGTCTTTAATCCTTATAGAGTGTTTTCACTCACGTGTTTTTTCACCGAAACAAAAGAAAAGGTTTGCATGATAATGGAACTCAATTCCCAGAGGATTATTTGGGGACACCAACATGGCCGCCCTGACGTCACGTGAAAACACTCTATAAGCAAAACAGGGCAATAAAATAATGACAACTATAAATCAATTTCTATCCTGCCAGTAATAGCGACGAGGGAGTTTAAAGAAACCACAACGGTTACGGCAACGCCATAAGAAAGGAAAAATATTCGTGCAGCGCCTGCACAACTTAATAATTTAGCACCTAAGTTTCCGGTAGTCTTCATAACAACGTGAAATCGTAAAAAAATGAGGTTTTATAGGGAACCCCCACTCTTACTACAGAATAATTATAAGCTTAAACAGAACGAAATTATGTTAAGGAACAAATTTGTTTGAAAGTTGTTTTTGAAACAGTGTTTATATAGAGAAAAGTGAATTTTAAAATCGCTTATTTTCACTTTCAAATTTCGTGGGCGCAGCCATCTTGAATGATTGTTACGTGTTACGGTTGCCCCATCGTTCTGACACAAAAAGCCGTTGTCTAATAACAATAGGGCAACCGTAACAAGTCACAATTATTCAAGATGGCGGAGCTCGCGAAATTTGGAAACCAAAAAAGTCGATTCTAAAACTTATTTCTTTCGGATACAAACACTTTCTTTGAAAACACTTTATAGACTGACTTGACTGTAACAGTTTTTTCCTGTGATTTCTGTACCTTCAAGTCTATACTCCTTTTACTTGAAGTTACTTTTCAGGATAGGACTAAATAATTATGACCTCGAAACATTGACTAAAATATAGCCAGCATCCTGCTGACAACTTAGTAAATCTTATAACTTTTTCCGGGACTCGATCATTTTCTGCCACAAAAAAAAAAGTTAGTTTCAGAAAAGCTTTGGAAAGCTAAAGAAGAGGATATGTACTGAGAAAAAAAAAATCGAGATCTATTAAAGTAACGGAAGGATCGCACCGGACATTAGTGCATGGTATTTGAGTAGACGTGTTAAGAAAACATAAAATCAAATTTAAGGTTTCAAGCTTTTTCAGCATACTACATCGACTCTTCTCTGACCTTGCAGGGAGCCATGACAAAGTCCAAACAAAATACATGACAAAAAAAGGAAAAGCATACTCGTCAATACGTGTTGCCATCCTTCACAGCAGAAGCTCATGACCTTTAAGCGTTTAACTCTGGTTCAGAGCTGGAGTTTTTTTAGTTTAAAAATTCCCCTCTTTAGATGTAACGTAGCTCGCGCATTTTCCCGCGCGTGCACCTTCGACCTTATTTTTGTCCATATTTGGGCATAAAATTGGTTTCCTTAAATTCCCAGCTTTGTTCCAAGGAAAAGAGTTGCACGTTACATGCTTCACGTGCTTCTGCTCACAGTTATTTCGTCGGAAACATACATCTTATTTCAAAATGGCCGTCATCTTGGTATTCTTTTGCTTCCCTGCAAATTGGCCATTTTGGCCTCGCTTTTAAACGTAAAATTTAAAAGAAAAGGGCCAATTTGCAATCAAACAAAAGAACACTAAAATTCATGCGGGCCATTTTGGAATAAGGTGTATAGATCCTTGTGACTGCCCATCACTTTTTTTTTTAATTTCGACTCATTGCATATCTTTAAGTATTTGATTTTAATTAATAAATATTTAATGAGAAGTATATTGATCTCTCCAGACCTAAAGAGAACGACCTTACATTAAAAAAAAAAAAACAAAATTCTTTTGCTTCTGTAGTTTTATTTTATATTTTGAGTTCTCGCTTCTTAATTTATAAGACCTTCTGTTCACGGTTAATATGCTACAGATAATGACTATGTATTCTGAAACAAAAATGAATTCAACGGTGGGCACGGAAGTATACTGAAGAAAGTAAAGCTCCTCACTGACAACCTTAAGCACAACGAAAGACATCATACTCTCCCTTTGACATTAAAATCAATTGACACTGTTTGTCTGCAACAGCTGAGGGCTTGCTTTGTAATTGATAACAAGGGCACACTACAAAGGATTTCCTAATGTTACACCAAATACCTAAAGAACTCTGCAAAAAAAAAGGACCATAGGGAAGTCATTAGGGAGCTTTAGCAACGACGACGGGAACGGGAACGAGAACGTCATCTCAAAACCTAAATTCTCATTATTGTAATCACTTCACGACTATTCCAAGTTTCTTAATGTGAGAAAGGAATGGTAGTCCCTCAGGAATGAAAACGTTATGAGCGGCGCTTTATTTAGGGGAGAAAATTAAAATTTATCTTCAAAAGCAGACGTCCTTCATAAAACCTCAAATTTGGTCATTTCACGCTGTTGTTTTGCTGACGACGGCAAACAAATGGACAAAAGTGAAAAACGCACGGGCAGGGCGTGCAAAGCTATTGTCTTTGGCCACTAAATATGCAAATTTCTGACGTTCTCGTTGATGTCGCCGTTGTCGTTGCTAAATCTCCCTATTCTCGGTTTTCACATGACGTCACGACCGCCATGTTGGTGCCCCTAAACAAAGAAAAGGCGGCCATGTTGGTGCCCCGACCAAATCCTCCGGGAATTTAACTCTATTATTATGCAAACGCTTCCTTTTGTTTTCGTTGAAAAACATGGCTGTTGATCACGTGAGTGAAAACCAGCAATTGGATAAAGGTTGACAAGGCTTTTAAGCATAATTATGATAATGGTGTGTGCACAGTGTACATGTACATGAATGCATAATCGATGTCCTGCCTTTTGACAAAAACCCACAGTGGTGGTACCTCCTGTTTGTGATAATATGGGGGAATTATGTGGTTATCTGAAGCAAAAACTAACGGTTAAAGCGCGCGACGTTTCAGCCAAATTCGGTCATTATCAAGCTTATAAGTGAAAATAAACCAATTTTTCATGAGTACAATAATAAAACAAAGAAGTAAAAGTATGTAAATTATGAAAATGTAAAAAAGGTGTGTTAACAAACATGCAAGAATAATAATAAAAATGATCACAAACCTTCGCACAAATTGAGTCTCACTGTATATTTTATCAAGTGAAGCTATGATCTTCGCAGTTATGAACGCAATTTTTGCAATTGCGTAGAGAAGCCTAAACAAGTCAGGACTTCAACGGGGTTTGAACCCGTGACCTAGCGATTCCGGTGCGACGCTCTAACCAACTGAGCTACGAAGCCACTGACGTTGGGAGCTGGTCATTTGTGGGTTCTAATGATCCCGTGAGGAATGAATCAATGATGAATGGTATATGAAATGAATCATATATGAACTGCGGATATGAAATCAAGTGAAGCTATGATCTTCGCAGTTACGAACGCAATTTTTGCAATTGCGTAGAGAAGCCTGAAAAATTCAGGACTTCAACGGGGTTTGAACCCGTGACCTCGCGATTCCGGTGCGACGACCTAACCAACTGAGCTATGAAGCCACTGACGTCAGGAGCTGGTCATAGAAGATCATAGAAGATCATAGAAGATGAAAAAATTTGGCTAAAAAACCATATCCTTTGGGGCCGCACAAACCCATATAGCCCATATAAGAGAGTATCCCCCCACTTCGGTGTACCAGGTAGAATGGATTTTTCTTTTGTTTTCGCAAATATCATACACTTGATCTATCACATACCATTTGATGCTAGCCTAAGTGTCTACTCAGTTTTCTTCCTCAAAACCCAAATATAGCTGGCCACTGACATTCCCCGGGCTGACGCGCTTAAACAACTGAAATCAATCCTTTTGTTATCACGTACAACCCTACACTACCTAAAAAAACTTGACTAGAGAAAATGATTCTCGACTGGATGAAAGAATTCTGGACTCGACAGAAAAATTATCGACCACTTTTGTCCATTTTGGCTGAAATCCAACATTTTCATTTTTAGCTGCTATTGAGCTTTCACTCAGAACATGGACTTGAGTTTCTAAATCGGCGAACGACATTAAACTTTGTTTCTAAATCGGCGAACGACATTACACTAAAACCCTAACACATGTACAGCTCCCATCGCTTTGGTTGCCCCACTGCATGTTATAAATCCGGATTTTCATCGAACTCTGCCAGAACTGAAGCTGTTTGAAGCCTCGCGCGCGCAGAAATCCCCTTCAACGACACTCGACACCACGGCTGTTTTTTTTGTTGTTGTTGGAAAAAGTATAGTCTCGTCAAGGGAGTTCCTTTTCGCCAAAGAAATCACCGCCTCGTAATTCTGCTGTCCGTTTTGCTGCACCGAACGAAGTCAAGCAAGTAATCAGCCAATCATCCCTCAATTTATTTTAACACGCATGGCTACAATACCAACTAACAAAGATAGAGATAGCGTGGATTTTGCAACAATTTAACGTTTCAGTTGGTTTATCCCAATATCACTGACAGGATCCTTTCATTCGCTTTTGAGTTCGTTATGTTTACCCATGGATTATGTTTACCCTTGCTATCTCGGGTGTTCACGGTTTTGCATCTGGAAGATGTTTATATTTTCAATTACAACCTCTCCCTAGGGGTTATCGCGCATAATTTTTAACCAATAAAATATCCGCGTCCTAATTACTTGGAATACCTGAAATTCTTTGTGCATTTTGTTGCACCGAAAAAAGTCAAACGAGATTATAACTCGGATACCTTTCACGTATTCCGAGGAAAAAGCTGGTTTATTATTTATCAGCATCACATCTCATGCTGTGTTTTGATGTATCTCGTATTTCGCTCGTATTCATTGTCCCGAGAAAGAAATTCTTGCCGATTTCGGTACTCATTTGTTGAAATGAGGGAAGCATATTATGTGAAATGAACTGTGAACTTAGCTCATTACCCTCGCACTTTGTATTAGCTTCGACTGGACTCTTACATGTAAAATGATACTTGAACTCGATTCAACCCCGCGAACGTGTCGGCTTCAAGCCCTTATAAGTTGTTCTGATTTCCTGATCCACGCAATCGGAATGTCGCGAAATAATAGGTACAGAAAACAACTTTTCCAGAGGCAGACTTGTGATTTAATGTTATTTATTAAACTACATACAATTTTTCTTTCCTTTGTACATTTGTACCAGATCAACTTCATCGCAGTTAATTTCGATTTTTTCTACTAAGGATGCGAACTGTGAAATCACACCCGCAAATTCTACATCTGTTTCATCGCAATGCCTCATCCGCATGCAGTGACCATGAATGAACTAAAATAGCAAAGTCTAGTTGCTTTATGTGGTCAAAGGTGGCCGCCATGAAAGATTTAAATGTAAAGCAAACCATCACGTTATCTCGGTTGCTTCGATGGCTTAGTGGGAACTTACTCACTCCTGGGGCCCGATGGCACGAGTTCGGGGCGCGATGGCTCCGGTTGTATCATACGGGATTCTTATCAAGCGGTTAATCTACTATCCCTGGGGTATGCACATTTCTGACTACGATCAGAAAAAAAAACACAAATGGTTTTATAACGTGGTATGCATGGTATGCATCCCGCGTAAAAAGGGTATTGACCTTCAGAGTAAAAGAGAGGGAGGGTGCGGTTTTCCTCGGCGCTGTCTTCCCAGTCGGCTGCACAGCTGCAATCTTTGTTGAGCAACATCTTCGTATTCCTTCCATTGCTTTTCTTGGGTAATCGTGAGGGCCTCCTGTGATGGGGCAATTCCTGTCAAATGGAATAAATGAACTCAGCTATTTTAGTACGACTTGGAAAGGGTCAACATTGTTATTTTTCGGACTTTTATTGTATTTCTCAGATAGTATGCGCGCTGGCTAAATCAGCGGGCAGTATTCTACAGTACGGCCCGCTAAACTTAAAGATTCGATAAAACGTTATGTAGCAAGTTTTTCATGTCGTTTCTGTTACCTAAACTCGTAAAACTGTTTGAATCTTGCAAGCAACTACAGTGTAACCCCGCTCTACGGACACCCGCTTAATACAGACACCCGTATATAGCGGACAGTTTCGTTGGCCCCGACAAAAAGATCATATATTGTCTCCAAAATTTACCCGCTTAATACGGACGCATTTTAATATGAACAACGGACAATTTTTCTCTGTCCGTGTCAAAAACTGTAATCTGCCTACTATTGTAGTTTCACTTGCTTGGCTTTTTGCTGCAGTCATTGCTCAAAGCCTCCTCTTTCACGGCCTTATCGTGTACAGTTAAATTTGAGAAATTAAACACGTACGTTTTCTAGTCGAAATGTCTGCTGTAGTCTTTTATCGCTAAAACATTCATGTGTTCGGGCATGTCCCCTTGGTGTCCATATTAACCGGGTTTCACGGTATTTCAACCAGCCAAGAAGATTTCGTTTTCAGTCGGATTTTGACAAGGCAATCTTTGTGGCAGTTGAACCTTCCCCTTCCGGATTAACCTCAGAGATATAATAAATATCTTACTAAGCTCGTTTTCTCAGTCGGTACTGTAAGTTACGGATCCTCCTTTTTTTTTTCTCATCGTTTAATGGCCCGCGAGGTTCGCGCTTGGGCCATAAATCAATGGGAAAAAAACTCGGTCTATAAATTACAGTACGGACCTCGAACTCGGTTAGTAAGAGATATTTATAAGTTGGATATAGTCAATTACTACTTTTATTTTTCTGTTTCCTTTTGGATGCTATTTACGGTCTTTTTGGAATTATATTTAACATTAGAGGGATAAGGAAATTTCTCAGTTCTGACACTGTCGAAACTCTAGTGAATGCTTTTGTAACAATTCGACTTGCCTATTGTAATAGTATTTTATTCCGACTGCCTAATACTGAACTGCAAAAGCTCCAGAGAGTACAAAACACTGCTGCTAGACTTATTTGCAACATCAACAAGTTTGATCATATTACTTCAACTTTAGTGAAACGGCACTGGCTCCCAGTTAGATATCGCATAAATTTTAAGATTTTACTTATCACTTTTAAAGTCACCCATGGGCTGGCACCCAAATATCTCAGTTAGCGAACTTTTAACGCGTAAAAACAAATGTAATTATAACTTAATATCAACTAGCGAGATTCTGCTGCAACAACCAAGGATAAAAACCCTACGCACGCTTGGTGATCGCAGTTTCACTGTAGCCGCATCTGCACTTTGAAACAACCTTCTAAAATTAGATCCGCCATTAGCATTAACTCTGACTTTTAAGAAACTTCTTAAGACTCGTCTTTTTAAGATTGCGTTTCACCTATAAATTATTAAATTAAACTAATTCCTATTTAAATCTAATTTTAGTATTTAGTAATTATTTTGTATTATATTTATTTGTTTTATACATATCAACTTTACTTTGTAATTTTTATGACTTTTGTTAAGCGCGCAAGAGTATCTACCTATGATTTGCTGCGCTATACAAGATTAAATTATTATTATTATTATTATTATTATTATTATTATTATTATTATTATTATTATTTATCCAACGGAAATGAGCGAGAACAGCTCAACTGCGTAAAGAGAATATGAAGTAAGAGAGTTTATCTCCAAGCACCATGATAACTACTTGAAATCTACTTTTAGATCTCGCCAGTGCTATTTTTGGACCCAAAATAAATTACGTCTTTCTTTCCGAAAAATCATACGTCGACGTCAAAATAATCACGGAACTAAAAGTAGCTTTAAAATAATGATCATAGTAAGAGGGCCATGTATGGGGGATAAATACATCTTATTCGATGGTTTAACAAATAATACGCGCGGATATTTTGCGAGTTGCGTAGTATTTTTCCGAGCCCCGCAGGGGCGAAATTTATTATTCCACTACAAAAAGGTTTTATTTTGATTCACTATTATCTGGTAAGAGTGTTTGGTAATAGTGGAATAATAAGCTCTCTTATTTCACATTCTCTTTCTTCTATAATTATCCTCGTAAGAGGGTCATGTATGAGGGATAAGCTCTCTTACTTCATATTCTCTTTATTCTATAATTATCATACTAAGAGGGTCATGTATGGGGGATAAGCTCTCTTACTTCATATTCTCTTTCTTCTATAATTATCATACTAAGAGGGTCATGTATGGGGAATAAGCTCTCTTACTTCATATTCTCTTGACCGCGCCTATTTGCACAGGGAATGTAGCAAGCTGCTTTGTCTAGCTGTTCTTATCAGTCTCCTAAGATAATGGCGGAAAAATGCACAAACAAGCTGCCTGCCTCAGTTCAAGCAGTATTTCCTCCTTTTGCCTTGTTTTGCTTTTTAGATATACATATTTTGACATGTTAAAGTGAACAGCATATTTAAGACCTCGGTAGCATTTTCGCACATTACAGACCCACTCTTTGCCGGTAAATGACACCTATATAGACCTCTTTCATAATGGTGGGCGATTTGTTTATTCTTTTATATTTGTATGTTCATTATAACTTTTCTGAACTAGTTGCCATGTGCACAATTCAAAACAATAATTATTTACTTTTACAAAGCCATTACGTACAATTTACATACCATAGAAAAGAGTTAAGAAAATGATAGACATCTTGAAAGTGGTCTATAGCTATTGGTCATATGTCTCTTAGATTTAACTTCGAATAAATAATGATATATATTTTTTTTTTTAGTTCTAAAGCTGTACTATACCTTGAACAAAGTTCCTTTCCCTTATGAAATAATCCGTTTTGACGATGTCAAAGCTTAACAGTGCCTTTTTGGAGTAAAAGACCAAAAGCCGCTCTTCAATGTCCTTAATCAGCTGCAATGCTTTAGCCATATGCTCTTGAGACACCCAACCCTGGACGTCAAGGACTTTCAGATGTCTTGAACTCTTCACATAAAAAGCAAGCTGCCTATTCTTTGCTCTGATTTGTACGCGATTGGTGATGGGACGTGTTTCAGCATTCAAATGGTGTTCGATCATTTTGGAAGCAACTCTCTGCAATAGCCTCCTCGTTTTCAGTGATGTCAATTTTGGCGGATTTCTCTACGTAAAAAGAGGCGACGCAATATCTGTTCTCTGCAGTTTCTTCACCAGCAGCACAAGGCAGCAAAAGCTGAAATAGAGACGATAGAAATCATTTATTTCTATTTAAGAAAAAAAGCAGCAGCTGTAGTTTTTTTTAAAAGTTATTTTGCTATAATACTTTTGATGCCATTTTTCATTCATTTATGCATAACTGAAAAAAAGAGCGTAAATGAAATATAAAAGAAAAGTACAAGTGTTTGCTGAAACAAAAAGCATATGTATAAATGTAAGTACGTATGTAACGTACATGATTCACAAAATAAAGGAAAGAACACCTGTTAGGTCTTAAAACTAAGTAGCAGTACGGTCCCTCTCGTACCTCTATGGAGTCATCAAGCAATTCCTTAGCCCGTGCATAATTCCCTTCCCTACGGGCCACCGCTGATTCAAGATACTTGCGTTTTGATAGGAGGAAACAATGATTGCTAGAATGATATGTCCGTGATATCACCAGGGCGTGTTTTGCATGCTCCTTTGCCTCCTCGATCTGGTTTTCATGTAAGTCTAGCACTGCCAGCTATAAAAACGATATAGATTAAAGTCACTCGTGCTTGTGGACTATGCGAAAAAATGTTATCTGTCGTCATGACCTTTAAGGCGAGCGTCAGTGCTGTAAGGGGTGCGGTCATACATGAAGGAACTGACCTTTGTTGTTGCAAAAACATACACATCGAAAGAACTCTCATTTTTGCTCATTGCACCTCGTACTTCGATGATAATCATTTTCAGATTTGTTTGCCAGAACAAAAAAAAATAGAAATTTATGTTTATACAGTAACTATACCAATAATTTTTCTTATAAATAATTCTTTTTCTTTTTTTTCTTTTTTTTCCCTGGGGAGAAAGCATATTATAAAACCATAGATTAACACTATGAGCTCCATCTCTAACTAAGAATAAAATTACATTAAGTGTGTGCACACTTAACAGTGAAACGCAATAATATTATTAAGAAGTTAACACTGAAATGAGTTTAAAGCATGATTATACCTACTGAAAACAGAGTATTTTTAACTTAAAAAGTGAAAAACTGAAGACAGCCGATCGCCATGAATAATAATAATCTTTTGAAATATTTTTTATGACTGAAACCCGTGCTATTTTTGGACCCAGCAAGTATAAATTTACATAACTGCATTCTTTCTAATCAATCAGATAACGACTTAAAAATGAGCATGAGGCTAGAAATAGATTTCGAGTACTTTTCATTGGAAGATTACAATGCATGGCGGATAAGTTCTCTTAGGCTACGTTCACACGGTACCGGACGAATTTTCTACCGGTTGAAAATTCGTCCATTTAGGGGTTCCGTTCACACGGAACCACGCTAAACGTACGAAATCTAGACGCGTCGCCGTTCAAAAATTTGAACGCCAAAATCGAGGACGAATTTTCAGACGGTACGGTCGAAAATTTAACCGGCGCGCTGTGAACACCTTGACCGTCTAAATTTTTGCACGGCAAAGGCGTGGTTGCATGAATGCGTGGTAACGCAGCTACTATTGTTAGCCTTTCTCTTTCTTGACGCCATTTTGGATTTCGCTAAGTAGCGCTCTGCGCATGAACAGATGGTAAAACCACTGACAAAGGTTAAACTTTAGTCCGATTCGTCAGCTCCATGTGAACAGAGCAAAAATATTGCACGGTTCCGTGCGAACAAAATGTACGGTCAAATTTTCAACCGGTAGAAAATTCGTCCGGTACCGTGTGAACGTAGCCTTACTTTATCCAATCTTGTCAAAAGAGACAAATAAGACAAAATACAGACACACAGATAGGGTTGTCCACATTATGCTTACAATTTCCGCTATTATGCTAATTCTTTATGCTCAAAAAATGTTGCTATTATGCTCAAAAAGTCCCACTATTATGCTCAAAATTTTTCCCTCGGATCACTCATTTTTTTACATAATAATAAGAGTCCCAGACTCCCAGTCGCCCCACGTGGCCACGTCCGTTTCCTGTGGTGAAGTCTGAGGCAGTCGATTGTCACGTATATTTCTCCACAGGAAATCAGGATTCCCAATTTCGAGATTGTTCCTAATTTCGATGTATTTATTTACTTATTTTGAATTCGATATTTTGACATATTTCCGGGAATTTTTCTTACTATTACGCTGGCGTAACCTATCATCGGCCATCCCCTGGGGGGGGGTGGGGGGGGGGACCCTGGGCAAATACCACTTTGTGTGGGGACTTATAGGGGGGTTTGAACGATCATTTTTCCCTGCAGGTGGGGGAAATGAGGGAGGTTTGGTTTCCGGACGCCTTGCACCCCGAGGAAAACAGGGGAGTTCGTAAAAGAAATAGGTCAATTTCAAGTTGTCTTACATCAAAAACAAAAAAAATCGCTGTACAGAAAAATGCGGGTTCACCTTCTCGTGGAAAATGGCGGAGTGGTAGGCGGAGTGCGTTAGCTCAGGTATTGTAATGTAAATCCATTTCCATTGTGTTATTCCTTATATTTGCTGCTTCAGATATAACAATGGAAGGCAATTGACTAACATTAGACTTTTCTTTTTACCTTTACAAGTTGATTCCGCGTCACGAAAAGATGGTATAAACGCAACTTCCTAGTCCGGAAATGATTTGGCTTCGGAAGGTGTTTACTAAATTTTAGGGAGGGAGGGGGAACGTCTTAACTTTGATTGCTCTGTTTCCCCTTCAAGGAAGGGGAAATCAAGAACTTGACCAGGATTCTGTACAGAGTCCCCTCCCTTGCCCGGGGTCCTCCCCCCTCCCCAGGAGATGGCCGATGATAGGTGCATAATGCTCGATGCTCATGCCTCACTATCATGCTCAAAATTATCCCGGCATAATGTGGACAACCTTACACACAGATCACACGTTGCAATCTACATCGCTAACTGACTACATCGTGAGACAAACGATTACACTTTATATTTATTATTACAAACGCACTATTATTCCAGAAATGCTTCACTCTAGGTATTTCAAACATGGATTAAACAGTCTTGACAAACCTCATATAATACGAGAGGTATCAAGTCTGTGAACCGCGCATGCGTGTCAGCATACTCTTTGAGCCTCTCCAAGTTCTCCATGAAGATCTCTCGCATTCCTTAGAAAAAATAAAATAAGCATTTTCCACGACCAAAGTGCTGTAAACGTACCCCGAATGCAAAACATAAAATGTACCTAAAACTTACCATCATCTGCTAAACGCTGAAAGCGTTTGACAATTGACATTCCCGCCTCGTTGGTCCACATGCCTGTTGTAAATATGAAAATTAACAAGTCGAACTGTGGCTTAGTGCTGTTTTTACTCTTATCATATCGACAACGATATTCATCATCACAGCGGTCGAATGTGATGAACTCACGAGGCACAGCCTGAGTGAGTCCGCAATTGTATTTGTTTTTTACCACAATATCGACCAAGAGTTTACTCATTCCACCGTTGTGTGACATGCATCAGTGAAGCGCCCGTCACTGTTTCAAAATTTATCGATAACGGAAATTCACTCAGCCAATCAGATTGCAGGTTTAAAACAACTGCGGTAAAACACTGATGGAAGATTCGAAATCCTCTGCTGGAGAACCACAATTAAGGAAATAAACTTAGAATCTGGGGCGCGATCCATTCAACCAAAGTTTTCGGACGGAAGTTTCGAAATTTCCTTGAGGCGAACAGAACGCGACTTAGCCTGCAAAGCAGACGTAGCTTTGGTGAGCGAGCGATAAATATAACTCAAGCTATTAATGATCGACCGCCATCTTTGATCACAAGCTTACAGAGGAATGGGGCGAGACTAAAATTTATCCCAAGGGAGAGGATGATGGACATAAAGTAGAGGAAGGGGTAGGGGGAGGGGATAAATCGTGGATCGCACGAAGGAACGCCTGCTCCGCAAGCTGAACGCCACTTGGAAGAGTTTCTTTTGTAGTTTAGCTAGGTGTTTATCCCGAAGTAACAATTGCAGTATTGACACCACTTCTAATATATCACATACGCCCGATTTCAAGAGATTCTCGGCAACAAAAT
>OX421446.1:61865306-61870306 GCA_949126865.1 Montipora capitata
ACATGGCTTGTTTTGGGATGATTAGCTCGTTGTATAATGAAACTTAACAAACCTGTTAGACTGGAATTATTCTTAAAAACCCAACATTTATTTAGTAATATCTCAATACTTATATAATAAATAAATTACACCACGGTTGGGTCGCTTTGTACGATTTTTACTCACTCGTTCGCTGCGCTCACT
This sequence comes from Montipora capitata, assembly GCA_949126865.1. Classification (NCBI taxonomy): domain Eukaryota; kingdom Metazoa; phylum Cnidaria; class Anthozoa; order Scleractinia; family Acroporidae; genus Montipora; species Montipora capitata. Next base: position 61,865,490 of record OX421446.1, read on the forward strand.
CGTTCGTTTGCGATTCTTCATAACTCGAGAATAAAAATCGTACGCGCTCAGCAATCAGGAAGTAATCTCTATTTTCTGCGACTTTTTTCTGTACTGATTCATACATTTTTACGCTGACGCACAGGCAGGCCACCCTCTGTTTGTAGGGCCGTTGTTCATTGAAATCTGTTCTTTATAGAAGAAATACAGATGAACCATAAGGTGGCTGTAATTTGCTCCAATATGCAGAATTTAAAGAATGTGATTCAATAAAAGTTTGAAGAAAATGTTAACTGAGTCTTTTTTTCGTGCTGTTTTAAGCGCTATTTTGCGAGATGAATATTTGATCTCGGCGGTTAGAACTAGCCAAGGAGACAAGACAAGCTAAAACGCAGATAGCAATCAGCCGGCGGCGCGTGACCTAGTCCACTTTAAGCTGGAACTGACGCCAAATCAGTGAAATTCTCAACTTAAAAACACCAGCATCCGGTCGATTAGAAATGCCCCCATATCTTCGCCGAATTTGAACTTCATCTTTCGAAATAAATTCAGATGAACAATACGGTAGCTATGATTGGCTCCAATATGCAAAATTTAAAGCAAATGATTCGATAAAAGTTTGAAGAAAATGTTAACTGAGTCACATGTGCCATCTTTTTTTCGCTGTCCCGTGCTGTTTTAATTTATAAGCGCTATTCACCGAGAAAGGCAATCCTAAAAACCATAAAAAAAGCTCTCGCAACATGATCGGTGCAAAAAACCAGACTAAAGGAATTCAAAGCATTTGAGTGTATTCGAATCTACCAATCAGTGCAACGCGACCGTTGGGAACTGCAAGGAGGGACTGGGAACTGCCAAGGGTCGCGTTGCACTGATTGGTAGATTCGAATACGGTAGACTCAAATGCTTCGAATTCCTTTGGTCTTGCTTTATGCACCTATCATGTTGAGAATGGTTTTTTATCGTTTTCAGAATTGCCTTTCTCGGTGAATAGCGCTTATTAATGAAAACACCACGGGACAGCGAAAAAAACATGACATATGACTCAGTTAACATTTTCTTCAAACTTTTATCGAATCATTTGCTTTAAATTCTGCATATTGGAGCTAAACATAGACACCGTATTGTTCATATGTATTTCTTCTAGGAATAACAAAAAATCGATGCTCACATTTCAATAAACAAAGGCCCTACTAACATAGGGTGGACTCGCGTATCCGGATTTACTCTAGTCTCCAGGACTCTTCTGTGAGTATTGTCTATCGTAGCTTGCGCTATTGACGCTGTAAAGACTAGATCCGATGTTCGGCAACGTTATCGAATTTAAAAATATTCGGATTCGTCCGTTCACACGATTTTGGACTCGGATGGTATTAAAAAATTTCCATCGTGGAGAGAGGATTTTAAAAATTGCGAATTTGCATGCCAGAATCACCGGAAACGTGTGGACAGGTTATTACATTTTGAATAAATAATTGCACTGTTTCGGCGACAGCAGAAATAATAACATGATTGACAGAACGCTCGACTAAGTCATTTTTAAGGTTGTAAGTGAGCTTTTTATATTCATTTTTAATATTCAGATCTTGGGCAATTTTCTTTTGTGACTGGCGTTTTTCGTTAAATACTATGGCGATGGTACAAGAAACAGCCCTAGAATTTTAAATATCAGGGAATCTCGAGAAGCCCAAGAGGCCACGCAAAAATTTATGAATTCTAGATAAAAGCCGATTTAATTGAGTGTAAATTGAGTGTAAATTTCCGGAAATTTCGTTCCCAAAACAATCTGGTGTTTATTGGTAACTACCATGGCCACAAGTGTGTAAACAATATAATTTCATACGAAAAATCATAAATATTTAACATTATAACACACTAAACAAACTGAATAATTATCTTTTAAGGCCCCTTCCTCCTATTGCATCTAAAGAGCAGGTTTTCGTTTAAAAATAACTTTTTTAAAGATTCTGTTATCAATTTTAGGCTGTAAAAAGGCTTTTCTTGCTTATATAGGTAAAACTGATTAGAGGATGTAGGTGCTTAAATAGTCAACAACGACATAAAATTCTAGAAAAAACACCGGATGCATATTCGTTCTAACAACAAACGACAGATCGAGCGACAATCGCAATCTCGCGGTCTTCACAGAGTCACAAATTCGATCAAAATAAAAAAAATACACGATCTATAAACATCGCCTCACGGTACAATATTCCTAAATAATTATTATTTTAGTTAAGTACTAGTTTCGCTACGAAGTGATTTCATACAATTAATTCATCAGTTGACTTTTTGTTCAACGGATGGAGCCGGCATCCAAACTAGATTGAATATCCGATCTAAGTCATTCGCATCGACTGGTATTAAATTGTTACCCTTGGTTCTCTACTCTGCATCGAGAGGTTTTCTCCGGGTACTCCCTCTCCTCAAAAACCAACATTTGACTTAATTTGCTTTTCATTGTTAATTTCAGTTTACAGTGTCCCCTCAATTAGCGCTCCAGCGCTAGAACGACTAGACACTTTAAATAAAGTTCCTTTCCTTTCCTTAGTTTCCTTTCCTGTCCTTTGAATGCCTGAAGCAGCCAGGATAACTTGTCCTCTTTTTTTGCATCTATGCAATTCATTCTTAGATCATTTCAACCAGCAACAAGAGGACTACTCGCGCCGAGAGAGTCCGGAAAGTTCAGGGGGCGAGAGCGTGGACGATCGAATGTTTTGATTATTGTTTTTCCGTCTTCACTGAAAACATCATGAGTTTACTTGATCAATGCCATTGGCAAGCGTCTCTCAAACTATAACTATCTAACTAGACGAATAAGGTTAGTATATAAGTGCTCTCTGTACGACTGAAATGCGTTAAACGCTGGTGAATTCTCCTATGATGGTAGCCGATCTATGACGCACCGGAGTTAGAGAGGTTTTAGAAATTTGTTTTGTAACAATACCAAAAATATCGTAGACTTTCAGATGTGTCTGTAAAGAGAATCTTACCTTTCGCTTATTATCATTCACTTGAGGAATCCACACAGTGGATTTCAATTTCTCAAGCTTTCCTCGCTAAACGAAAGCTTTTGACGTCCGAAAAACATATCGCATAATAATAGTCATAAAATTATTCATGGTCGGGGGGATTCCCCTTAGTTCAAAATTTGAGATGACTAAGCGTACTGGAATGTCTAAGCTATGAGCTGCATTTTTCGGATATCGTTTATTGAAAAAAATATTAATGAAGTAAAAACTTACTTTTGGGGCACAAAAAGCTCACGATTGGGCAAACGGGATTGCATTTAATCCTGATACAAAATTCGCAGTCCCATAAGTAGTTCTATAAGTTAACAAATTTGACAAAAAAAATCTTAATAATAAAATCATTAATATTAAAAATATATTATTTATTCTTTCTTCTCACCATTTCATCTCAGTTTAGTTTATAATATTGGACTCACAATCGTTGACAGGTCGCCAGTTGCTATAAACCTTATTTTAAATTTTAATTGCCTGATTAATTATTCTTACAGCGTGGATGTCTTATAGGGCCTCTTCATATGAGCCCGGTTGACCGGGCTGGCCGTTTCTCGAAAGTCCCGAAAACTTTTCGGGCCCAAAAAGCCATTTGTGAAATTGCCAACCGCTTGTTTTGGAAAGCCGATCTTTTAACATGTATTTAAGGCAACAAAAAGAAAAATAACTGTGAAGTTTGACGAATTAAATCCTCTCCTTTCTTGAGATACAAAGGGAATTGTGACACCCGAAAACGGCCCGTAAAGTTTAAAGACTTTTGAAAAACGGGCCCCTGGCCCGGTTTCCGAGATCTCGCCTTACCTCTAAATTCTTTGTAAAAACGTCAATGTGTTCATATGAGAAGGCGAGCCATCTCGGTTTTTCCATTCGGGATCTCGGTAAGCGGGCCACGGTGGGGCGAGACCCACCCCTCGCGCGATAATACATTTCACGGTTTTTTCAAACAATATGGCGGCATTCCGCGCGCAATGTCTCATGGGAGACCATTTCTCGGTCAATATCCTTCACAGAAGGTTTTTCAGAGGCCAATGTGAAGCCTGGGTACTAGTTATAACTTATTTGGCGCCATCTTCGATTTCTGTAGTTCACAAGCTTTCCATCGATGTGTTTTTAGCCGATGTTTAGGTATTTTTGAAACCACAATGGAGGAGGAAACCGACGAGAGAGTGAACGACCCAATGCAACGGGAAGCATCAAGGTTAGTAAATTATAGGCTTAATTTTTCGGCGATTTTTGACCTAATTTTAAAATTCTAAAATCATACGACGAAAGCTTGTTTACCGTTTGATTGGTTTGTGAACAAAAATTCTGTCTTTGCTCATCGTTGTCAAATTTAAATCAAGCCTTTTATTTTGCTCTCTAACAGTTCTATGCGCGGAGGAAAGAAGAGAGGGAAACGATTTGATTTAGGGCAGTATCAAAAACAGTTAAAGAAAATGAAGGAAGACAAACTTCAGGCACTGGTGGAAGAAAAAGATGACAAGGAAAATGAAGTTGTAGATCTTAGGAAAGAAACAGAGAAACTTAGTAATAAGATAGCACATAGAAAGAGGAAGGTAGGGAGGTGATGTTGCATCATCAAGTCACTGAGGGAAGACAACAAATTGTTTTTCCTAAACATTAAATACTCAATGCTTCTGAATTGCTGTAGAATTGAACTTTCTTGAGACAAGTTAGAACCCCCTGTTGTAAAAAGGCTGGGTATGCCCGTGCACAATATCAATAACCTTTTCATTCTATGATTTTCTCACTTTTCTCCATCTATTTTTTATAAACGGGATGTGAGATTTCATTTAAAAATATATATATTTCTTA
>OX421446.1:61875306-61887806 GCA_949126865.1 Montipora capitata
GAAGAGAGCAAGAAGAAGATGCTACTTCCCATAGCCCTGTGAAAACCAGAAGAACTAGTTTAGCAGGTGAAGGCAGACTTAATGAAAATGAAAGCAAGTGCTTCTTCTGCAATGATGTGGCAGGTCCTAGTGGGCTTCACAAAGCATCAACTTTTGAAATTGATAGAAGTGTAAGAGAGAGCGCCATAAAGTTCAAGGACACTGATCTTTTAGCTAAACTTGCGGGTGGTGACATGGTGGCCATTGAAGCAAAGTATCATGTGAAGTGTTTGGCCGCATTGTACAACCGAGTTCGAAAGTTACAAACACCTTCAGCAGAAGAGGACAGTAATGAAACATCTCTCCATGGAATCGCATTTGCCTCACTTGTTTCATACCTAGAAGAGTTTCGTGATTGTGAAAATGTAGCAGTGTTTAAGCTTGTCGAACTTGCAAAACTGTATTCTGCAAAACTCGAGGAGCTCGGAATTACATCTTCAAGCAAGATCAACACCACAAGATTGAAAGAAAGACTGCTTGGGGCATTTCCTGACCTAAGTGCTCATACACAAGGAAGAGATGTGTTGCTTATTTTTAATCATGCCATTGGGGATGCTATTAGAAAAGCCTGTGAGCAAGACTTCGACTCAAAAGCATTACATCTTGCAAGAGCGGCTAAGATTGTGCGTAGAGATCTTTTCAAAATGACAAGTATATTCAGCGGAACATTTCCACCTGATTGCCAGACGAAATGTGTTCCAGAGTCACTTAAAGCACTGGTGGACATGATTCTTGAAGGTCCAAGTATAAAGAAAACAGCTGTGGAAGAAAATCCATCCAAGATGGCTTGTTTAACAATAGCTCAACTATTAGCATTTAACAGTACCAGGCATGCTTCAAACGGAGATTTACCAGCCTATTCTCGTCACAGTAGAGAGAGAGAATATCCTCTACCCATCTATGTGGCATTAAAAATACATGGAGAAACAAGGAAGAAAAGCCTTATTGATTCTTTTTTCAACATGGGATTATGCATCTCTTATGATCGTGTCCTTGCTATTTCAACTGACATAGCAAACAGTGTGACCACTCGATTTGAGCATGAAGGTGTGGTGTGCCCTCCAAAGCTTCGCGGGAAGGTCTTCACAACAGCTGGAGTTGATAACATCGACCACAATCCCAGCTCCACAACAGCCCATGATTCCTTCCATGGAACAGCAATATCCCTGGCTCAGCACCCTACTACATCCAATAAAGGCAATGATCGTGGCATTCCTGTTCTGAATGAAACTGCAGAGTCACAAAGAAAGATAGCACAACTTCCTGAAATGTATACCAATGTTCAGCCAGCAGTCTTGCAAGTAAAAGAACCATTTGCACCAGCTCTGGTTGGACCTTTAAAACCAAGCTTGGCCACTCCAGAAGGTATTGAAAAGGAGTATGAGTGGTTAAACCATCTGCGGGAACTTCTTGGAAAGGAAACTCTACAAAAAGATGATTACCTTTCCTGGGCCGGATTCCATGCATCAAGACAACCGCCGTCAAATCATACACCTGCTATCATCTCGCTGCTTCCTATGTTTTTGGAGAATGCGCACTCTGTTGCCATGATTCTGCATTCTATGAATGTTATCAAGTGTGCAGTTCAATACATCAACCCTGGACAGACACCTGTCATCACTCTTGATCAGCCATTATTTGCTATTGCAAAGCAAATTCAATGGAACTGGCCAGCATCACATGGGGAGAATCAGTTCGTTATCATGCTAGGTGGCCTTCACATCGAAATGGCTGCATTCAAAGTTCTTGGAAACTGGCTTGATGGGAGTGGCTGGACGAGTGTAATAGCGGATGCTGGGGTTACATCTACGGGTGTTGCTGACTCCTTCATTAAAGCCTCCCACCTCACACGAACAAGACGAGCCCACCAGATTACAGCAGCAAGTCTTTACATCTTGCAACAGAAGGCATATAGCAAATACAAAGAAGCTCTTGACAATGGCGTTGAACCGCTGGGTTTTAAAGATTGGGAGAAAAAGATGTCTACTGAGCACCCTCAATTTCTCTACTGGTGTCGAGTCCTGGAACTGGAACTTTGTGTGTTGCAGCTTGTCCGCTCTCTAAGAGAAGCAAATTTCAAGCACTACATTGAATCACTTGGCCAACTTGCACCATGGATGTTTTCCTTGGATCATATCAATTATGCCCGCTGGCTGTCTGTCCATGTCTGAGACATGTGCACCCTATCATCCAAACATCCAAAGGTATTCCAACAGTTCAGTGAGGGAGCCTTTGTGGTGCACAAGTCACCGCGGGCATTTTCATCCATAGCACTGGATCATGCGCATGAGCAAGCTAACGCCTTGGTTAAAGGAGATGGTGGGGCCGTCGGCCTAACTGAAAGCCCTGGCGCTTTATTGCGATGGATGGTTGCAGGACCTGAGCTTGCAAGGATGACACAAGAGTTTGAAGAATCCATTCCTTCTGTCACAAAGGAAGATACACGCCACCACGAGCAAGTACCAGGAGTACAGGTTTTGTTTAAGAAGGACGTTGCATCCGTGGTGTCTTCATTTGAGGAGGTAGGAAATCCGTTTGAAGGAGACAGCAAAGATCTGTTTGCACTAGACTCCAAAGTTATTGTGGAAAATGCAGTCATCCAAACAGTCAAGAACGTGATAACCATTGGTCAGGAACAGTACAATACATTTGTCGAAGAGCGATTTGAGAAAAGGACCAAGGAGGTGACTTCAGTTATAAGCAAGAATAAGCTTCCATTGTTTAAAAGCCCTTTAGAACAGAAATCAGACAAGAAGAAAGTACAAGTTGCAGCTTTGAAGGATGATTGTGCCCTGTTCTCCAGACTATACATTGCTTGTCAAAGTCGTGAAGGAAACCTCCAAGAATTCTTTAAACATGAGAATCATCCGTGGCCCCCATCTCTGGCGCAGGCTAGTAGATTGAGAGAGGGCCAGAAGTCAGATCTTGTAAAGTGCATGGAAAAGACTTCTACACCGACTGCCGAATCTCCAGAAGTGGACGTTGCAATACTTGACGGAGCTGTTGTGGTACAAATGGCATCGCCCGCGGCCGCAAGAACGTTTCAAGAGTATGCAGACAATGTTTTCATGCCATACATTATGAAACAGCTTCAACCAGTCAAAAGAGTCGACATTATCTGGGATGTTTATCGACAGGATAGTCTAAAGGCAGCTACCAAAGAGAAGAGGGGCTCTGGTCCACGCAGAAGGGTAACATCCTCTTCCCAGATTCCGTAGAACTGGAAGAGTTTCTTACGCGTGAATGAGAACAAGACAGAGCTCTTCCACTTCCTGGCGAAGCAAGTGGAATCTTGTCACGTAGAAGGTAAAGAACTGTGCACTACATACGAGGAACACGTTTTAAGCTCACCAAGAAGAGATGACATGGAAGACTGTACCCACGAAGAAGCTGATACACGCATCATGCTGCACGTGTACATTGCTTCGCAGTGTGGATATCGGAGAGTCATGATCAGAACCATTGATACAGATGTTGTGGTTCTTGCAGTTTCCAAGACGCAAGATATTGTTGTTGATGAGCTTTGGATTGCCTTTGGCACCGGTAAACATTCAGGTACCTGGCAATACATGACATTGCTGCTCAGCTTGGACCACAGAAGGCCAAGGCTCTTCCAATGCTGCATGCCCTAACAGGCTGCGACACCGTTTCTTTCTTTTCTGGCAAAGGGAAAAGAACAGCATGGGATACCTGGAGTGTGTTCCCTGCAGTAACTGATGTGTTGGCTGACTTATCTTCAGTTCCAGAGAGTATCCCCGACGACTACATGCCACTGATTGAGAGATTTGTTGTTCTTCTCTACAGCAGAACTAGCACAGCATTAACAGTGAATGAAGCCAGACAAGAGCTCTTCTCAAAGAAATCAAGGGCTATCGAAAACATTCCGCCAACTCAAGCTGCCCTTTTGCAGCACACAAAGCGTGCTGTTTATCAGGACGGACATGTGTGGGGAAGTGCTCTGATCGCTAAACCACAGATTCCAAGTCCGCAAGAATGGGGCTGGAGAAGAGAAGGAAGTGAATGGAAGCCGGTGTGGACAGTTCTGCCACAAGCGCAAGAATCATGTTATGAGCTGATTCACTGCGGGTGCAAGAAAGGATGCACTGGTCAATGCAAATGCCGTAAGGCAAGTCTGAAATGCACAGCCCTGTGCAACTGTGGAGGACATTGCCAAGATGATTAATTGCTTTCGGCGAATATAGCGTAAAAGTGTAACTATCTTTCTTGCAGTCACGTGATAGACCATGTGACACACTGAAAATTGAAGATACTTTTTAATCCCCTCTTGATTATCAAGGACTGTTTGCTGCAAAAAAGTAACATTTTCTACCTGCAAAACACCGCTGGAGTCACGTGAATTAGTATAAACTGTTGAAGTGTGAACTCTCTTTCTCGTAGTTCCGTGATAGAGCACGTGACACACACTATTGAAAATGGAAGATGTTTTTTATTTCTTTGATGATTATTAAGGACTGTTTACGGTGAAAAGCAAATTTCTACCTGGAAAAACACTGCTGGAGTCACGCGAATTAGTATGTAGCGTAAAAGTATAAACTCTCTTTCTCGTAGTCACGTGATAGACCACGTGACATACATTACTGAAAATGTTATGCAATAAAGATGCTTTTATTGCTCTGATAATTACCTTAGACTGTCTATCTTGAAAACTAAAATTTTTACCTGAAAAAACAATTGTTTTATTTCAGCCTCGTTTTCGTGCTGGCTAGAATCATGTGAATTTGGCCACGCTCATTTATCCTCTTAAAAAGGCGATTTGTCGCTGGCCCTATATCACAAAATGATCAGTACCTATAATTGAATCATCCTGCTAAGTTTCATGCTTTTATCAAAAAGCGAACGATTTTTGGCTTAACAGATGGACTATCAAGAGCTTTGCTGACGTAGCGTGGCTGTGTAGCAGCGTCGAGCCACAGAAAGAGCGCAAAAATTAAGCCTCGATCAGGTGTGTGTGTGTCTGACCTGGCTTGGGCCTGCGATCCAATCAACAACCAGTCCCTGGTCAGCGGTCAACTTAAAAAAAACAGCTGACCTCGATAAGCTGACATCGATGGGTTACCATATTTTCTTAACTATGGTGCTCGGCGCGCGCGGAGCTCCGCTATTAAGCTTAAAAAGTACATGGAAAATACAACCAATGTTCAAAAGGGTCAGAGGTGGTGTCATGTTTTCCGACACGAGCACATTGCATTAGTTTGGCTTAGGGACATTGACCCCCACTCGGCAAAATACAGGAGGCAAAGCCTGGAAGGCCAAGCCAAAGCAGTTGTAGGGGAATATTTCATCCCAAAAAAGTGTGGTGAGGCTGATTACTGCTACTGTGGTCTTCGCAAGAAGCATGTAACAGACAGTAAATGTTCTATTTGTGGCAGTGACTTGATGAAGTGGATAAATGAGAGTGTTTCTGCAGGGAAAGTTATACCTGCATTAAAGTGCTATTTGAATACTTGTTAAGGTTCAGGTTTTCTTGTTGATTATAATTGTGGATGTCCCAGGAGACTAACAAAACTTGTGAACATATTTTATTTTCCAATAAAATTTCTGTAAAGTGTACAGTTGTCAACCATGAATATTTAAGGGTTTATTTATAGTTATTAAACAATAACCACAGACCGAATGCATAAATGAAGCCAAAAAAATATCCTTTTGTTTATGTGCCGTATTAGCCTCACTAGCCTCATTTGAATGGACAAAATACAAAAGAAATCTTGCTTAAGAGTGAGGCTAGTGACTCAGTCTTATTAGCACATAGACAAAAGAATACATTTTTGGTCGCCATTTATGCATTCGGTCAATAACAATTATTCCCTTATTAAGAAAGGCTTAAATTACCAATACATAATTAATTTTCTTGGTTCCCTTTTGTTTGCATCTGGGACTTGCCGCAACAATGTACCACAAGAGCCATATTGTTATAACCTGATCCTCCATGAAATGAAACAGTAAAATTTCGGTTATTGTTGAGGTACTCCATGTTCATTCCAGTAGCCGTACTGAAAACTCACAGATAGAACTTCTGAGTTTTTAAGATATTTTAATCTCATTGGCTTTGATTCAGTTATGACAACCTCACATCTCTCAGCTGACCTCTCCTCTCCAGAAGAAAACTTTTTCTTCAGTAGTTTTTCTTTGATTATCAAATCGCCCTCCAAGTTAATTTTATCAAAGACAAACAAAGCTTTTCTTCTGTGTAAATTGAACATCAATTACAGCATGTGTTTCTTTATATTCATGTCCATAGCCGTTTCGTTGAATTATGTGGTTCAGAATAACACGAAATACCTCCTGGGGAAGGTCAAGTGTAAATTCGCCTTTCCAAGGTGTCGCCATAGAAGGTGTAGTGCGAAGTCTTCGGATTATTTTCGTATGAATCTTCTTCAAAGCATTTATAACCATTGATTTGGTACCAATCAGCTCTTGTACCTCTCTGTTCCTCGAGTGATCATGGAATTTGTCTTCCAAAAGTCCCACTGCAACTTCTGTCTCATGAAAAAATTTACTTATCGAACGCATCATTGAAATATCTTCCGTTTGAGAAAGATAGTCGGTTTTATTTCTCTGTAGAAAGTTGTTAATACCCCGCGAAGGAAGATTCTCTGCGAAAACATTGCCCGCCATCTTTAATTTTTCCCAGGTGACATTTCGAACTTTTCGTGATCGTTTTTGGGGGTGGGTTGGCCCCAGCGTGGCTGGAAATTTTGCCATATGAACACTCCATCCCGGTTACCGGGAGGAGAACGATACAATGCATTTTCGTGATAGAATGGACATTACCAAGCTTTTAATTCTCTTTTCTTCGATACTGAAGCTTGGAATAGTTCTACTGACAGAAGAAAGAATTTCGAGAAATTCTCGCCAGGTTTGTTCTTTAGATTTCACGCCTGAATGGTGGCGTCACCACTTTTTCAATTTTTTTCATCTCGGAAAGCGGGCTCAAAGTCACCATATGAACAGAAAGCAGTTTCATCTCGGTTAATGAGCCAGCCCGGTCAACCGGACTCATATGAAAAGGCCCTTAGTAATGACATGAAGAGAATATACCGTTGGTACCCATATATCATATACTATTAGGGAAGGTACGTTTTTAATTGGGGGGGGGGGGGGAAGGTGGGCCGGGGCTTCGGAGGGGAGGGTCCTTAGTATTTTTTATTACAAATTGGGGAGGGTCAAACCTGTTTTATTCTCAACCCGGGGAGGGTAATCGTTTTTTTTGGCAAGGAAAAATTTACTCCATGTCGCTTCTATTTTATATTACCCTGCGAGCAGAGGCCCTTCGATCTTCCTAGATAAGTCGGGAAGAGGAAGGGACCTCTGCCAGCCGGCTCGACATTTCGTGTTGAGCATGCGTTAAAAATTCAAACGTAACGTATTCGGGAGTCAGTCACGCCTGACTAGTAACCGCAAAACCACAAAACCAAAACAAACAGTAACGGATATTTTCGAACAACTCTGGCAAACACACGACAACCAAGGAATCATTTCCTCAAGATAGTTCAAGTTTTTAAATTGCCATTTTAATTTTTACTGAAAAAATTAATAGGTTTCTCAATTCTGGTAAACTAGCTTCTGTAACCGACATACGGAAAAATTCTCATGGTAATTTAGAACAATGTTGAGGTTCAGGGTAATATTTTTTTGATCAAAACAAGTTCAAATTCAAATGCTTATTATTCCCATAAACCTTGACTCTGTTGTTTTTGGTGTGCAGAATTTTGAAACTTCAATAGCCTATTAAAGAAAAGGGAGAACATCCAAATTAATAGGTTTCTCAATTCTGGTAAACTAGCTTCTGTAACCGACATACGGAAAAATTCTCATGGGAATTTAGACAGTTTAAAAATTGTCACGCTGTTGTAAATGTAAAAAATATCGATGACGCGTGGCGATTGATCATGCGCACAAATAAAAAAAAACAGGTTTGGCAAGTTGAAACTGGACTGACTCATCCATTTCTTTGGATGAGCGGCAAATCAAAGAAAGTCGAGCCGGCTGGCAGAGGTCCCTTCCTCTTCCCGACTTATCTAGGAAGATCGAAGGGCCTCTGCTCGCAGGGTAATTTTATATATACAAGCAAGGCTACCAGTCGAGATTAAGCTAAATTATTTTACAGGTGTCGAAAAGTTTGCTTATCAAAAAACTATCTTCTCTTAACTAAAATAATTGTCTCTCTGGACCCGTGCCCTCTTTCGCCCATATTTTGATGTTTCCGCACGGGGTTCTGGTATAAAATCAGTCTCCAGTGAGGATTCGTCACTTAAGCTACTCGAACTTGAACCGACAACTCGATCTACTACATCACTATATTCGCCCTTTGGGTTCGGGAACCACCCTTGGTCTTTATCTTTCCACTTCTCTGGACCTGTGCTTTCACTTGTTCCCGCAGCCGATGTGCCATCAACTGAGTCAGAGGAGTAGCGGGCATCCTTTTTAGAATGGCGAGTCGGCAAACAGCCACAATAGCCACAAGTTGCTCCATCAGACCTCATGAAATCCTCGCATTCACCACAAGCACATTTCCCTCTTTCTATTCTTCGTACATTCTTGCCCATTTTCAAGTTTTCACCGAACAATCACACGCCACGCAATTAACTACTTTGTGCGCAGATGAACATGGCTACATGAGTAACACTTCCAGTTTGTTATTTCCACTTCCGGTTATGTCTTGGATAGGTTAAGGGGGGGGGGGAGGAGGTGGGGGAGGGTCAGATGTTTTTGTTTGGGTATTTTTGAAGGGTCATGCATTAATCCATTCCAAATAAAAATGAAATGAAGATATAATCTTCACAGTCACAACTGCAAATTAATCCCGAAAAAGTCCTAGGGTCTTCAACGGGATTCGAACCCGTGGCCTCTCCACCAGCGCTGTTATCCATAAATTGGGAGCAGGCCTATTTATTGAGTTCATCTTACCCGTGAAAAGAGTGAAATCATATATAAATGATATGAACTGCAGAAATATAAATGAAATTAACGGCTAAGACGACTCTTCCAGTTGAAGTCCCGAGGATTTTTTTCGGGATTAAATTGCAATCGCGTAAATTGAAGTTGTAATTGCGAGGATCATATCTTCATTTCACTTGGAGTCGACATAATTCCGCACTTTAACTTTGATGAAGTCCTCTTGGATTGTTTCAAGAGACGTGAGAATTGCAGCTTGAATAGCGATGCACCGCGAAAAGCTTGCTGCGCAGATTGCGGCAATCGCCCTTTCCTTTTCAGTCGGCTGAGTTAAGAGTCTGCCGCCCTAATTTTTGCTCCTTTAAACCATTTACACGCGCTAAAAAATCGCCACAGCACGCCAAATGTTAGGGACCTTGTCGACGATTTTAAGGCACAGCACTCCTAATTTTCGACGTGTAAACGTATCGGTCCCAAATATATTTTCCACTGTTATTTTAGCTTCGCATTCTTCTTACAGTTGCTCGCCTTTAGGTGTCGCAATGCGCTTTTCGTAGCTTCCGATTGGCTCCTTTTACCTATTTAAGATGCTGTTTTCAGTCTGTTCTCTCTCTCTCTCGCTTGCGATCTTAGCACTTTGGAACTGTTTCTGCTTCGAATGTTTTCAGATTTGGCCCCACCCACCCTCCCTTTTTTCAGGTTTTATGCGTGTGTTTTTTTTTTTTTTTTTTCATTTTATCTGCTTTTGATACTGCTTTTATTTCATCTGTTTTCAGGCGGCAGAGATGCTTACGTGGATCGCGCGAGGTGCTTTAAATGTCACATACTCGGCCACTGGGCAAGAGAATGTACTGCCACCTGGGATAGCCCACGAAGCGCTTATCGCGGAACCACATTCACCCCAGGATATCCATACAGCCTATACAGACCCAGTCTTGGAGCCCACAGTCAACCCAGTACAAAGCAGTAATGTTTTTGATGACGAGGTTGCTGATATCGCGCAGGTACATTGCAACAGTAAATTGTTTGAGTTTGAGTTAAGTGCTAGTTCGCCGAGTGTCAACGTCAAGGGAAATCCCTGATTTTTGGAAGCGTATTGGAACCCCTAGTTTTATCCTTAACGTTATAGAAAGGGGATATTTGTTACCGTTCGTCAGTTTTCCGGAACCAGCGGTTTTCAAAAACAACAGATCGTCTCTCTCACATGCCGAGTTTGTTGAAGAGGCTATTTGAGACTTAATTGAGTCGGGTCGTGTTGTGCAAACTAAGGTACCGTCCCGGGTAGTTAACCCCTTGTCTGTGTCGGTGCAAGCTAATGGAAAGAAGAGGCTCATTCTTGATTTAAGATACGTCAACAAGTTTCTTCGTAAGATGCACTTTAAATACGAAGAATGGAAAACAGCTATGTCTTACTTCGCGCGGGGCGCATATATGTTTTCCTTCGACCTGAAAAGTGGGTACCACCACGTTGAAATTTTTGAGGGCCGTCAAACATATCTTGGTTTTTCCTGGAAGCATTCTAATTCCAATCAAGTGAAGTTCTATGTGTTTACAGTTTTGCCTTTCGGATTATCGTCAACCCCTCACGTGTTCACAAAAATCCGTAAGCCTCTTGAGAAACATTGGAGGCATCAGAGCATTTGCGTTGCTGTTTTTCTTGAAGACGGATGGGGTACTGAAAAGGATTCTCAAGTGTGCAGTATTGTCGCGGATGCCGTTAGAGCTGACCTTTCTAAGGAAGGTTTCGTTACAAACGAGGGTAAGTCAGTGTGGATACCTTGACAGAGGCTTGATTGGTTGGGTATCACTTGGAATAGTGCTCGTGGAACTATTGTAAAAGTTTGGTGATGTAATTTTTTCTTGCATTTCGTAATTGCAAGTAAAGCATGGATGGTGCTCCCTCCGGCTGTTAGGCCGGATTTCAATTCTTTATTTAATTGTTTACTAAGTTCCAGGGCGGATTCTACTGTGAAGAAATATCTTAAGGAAATAAACAAGTTTTTACTGTGGTGTAAGACTAGGAAAATTGTGCTACAGTTGCTTTTTTCTTCTTCTGTTGTCTCCCTTTATCTTTTTGGCTTTGATGAGAGTCCGTTGTTGTCGCATAGGGGCTCAGATTCATTTGTAGCACATCATGGAATGCAGACACACGAATGATTGGTTGCACTTATCACCTTGCACACTAAGTTTTGAATGTGACGTTTGCTTTTATTTTAAACTGAACTAAACGGTTGAAGACTGACAAGACACTTAAGTAGTCATTTTCCTTAATTTTGCGTTGAACGAAAGAGAACGAATATTAATCAAATCTCTTGTCGAAATCAATCACAAGGGTATCGGTAGATAACATTCGAGTTCACATCTTGGCCGCCATTTTGGGACATTTATCTCTGTATCTGGAGCACTTCACCTTGATCACATGTCGAAATCCAATAGACAAGTAGTTCTCGGAATGAGTACTTGCGTAATTGCAATTCAAACAGTTTACAAAATTGGCGGTTTTTGTGGAATTTCTAATTGGTGTTCTCGAGTTGAACGCACTTAACTGTGAAACAATTGAGAACATTTGGAAGAAAAATTTGGAAGGAAAAAATTAGTTTGTTCTCCATAGCTTTTTTCTTTTACAAATTCACTAATTTTAGCCATTGCAACTTCAAATGATGCCATGATTCGTTGCGCGTAGTGTGTACATGTTTTGCGGACCTTACAAATGACTCATCGACGACATCAACAACAGACAAACAACTCACTAATATACTCTATCACAGTGCTGCCCAACGTATTCTATGTTACACGTAGAGACCTTATACCTATAGACGGATAGTTTAGTTTTCACAGCCAATTACATCTAGGCTCAACTGACAGTCGACCAATAACATCAACGACCGGAGTTTTTATAGTATCTAGTGACGTTACACAAATCACTTGACTCTGGAGATGACTTCCGCCCAGGTTGCCGAAACGTCAGTTAAATGTCAGTCCTTGCATGTCCTGAGGACTTCACTCACCCGGACGATCGTACTTTCTGGGTTCAAACCATTTACGATTATACTTACATCCCGCAGTGATGTAGTTGACAGTGATTGGATCGTGAGGCGCGTCCTACCGTTGGATAGCTTTCAGGCAAACCTCAAAATCCGTGCTCGTTTCGTTCTGAAGTAACAAGTTAAAAAGGAAGTTAAATTGATGCATTTGGGAATCATATCTTAATTAAAGCTCTGGTACTTGGTTTAACCAAATATTGTCCTGTACCTTTATTGGGAAAAGCTAATGTTTCAAGTTAAGAAAAGGATATCGCTTGAATTTAACAGTTTCCTACAAAGGTGAATGGTCGGTTGCCTGCGTGTTTTATAAAAAAATAGGTTAATAAAGACCTGCGTCGTCTTTTCTTACCCTAACCCATTCCTGAATGGCGTTGTTATCAGCGTCGATAGTTGCCTTAATGTTGTCTTTATAATGCTCAGCAGTTGTGATCATGGTTGGCGGACTGTAAAACTCCTGATCAAATTTCTCTATCTATACGTATCTGGAGCACTTCACCTCGA
>OX421446.1:61892806-61895306 GCA_949126865.1 Montipora capitata
GGGCAATTTTAAAAGTGTTTTTCCTCAAGGATTTAGGATTGGAATCCGTTCGGTTCAACTAAAAGAGTGTTGTTTCAGTTGTCCATACAAGAGAAGTTTAATTGCCAAAAGTGAAAAGGGTAGAGATGTGATTAAAGTGCAAAGACGAAAAAAATTCAAAGGCCTTGACAGGCTACTTCGAATAAAGTGAATTGAATTAACAATATTTTTCAACTTCAGCAAAAGTCTGTATTTCATATTTGTTTTAGATAAGGAGTACACCTTACAAATAGGGCTAACTTTTCTACTTGTGTTCTCAAAAGTGATTACCCTATGATATTTTTTTCAAATGGAACCTTTTTAACAGCCATCGCGTTTTTTTTTTTTTTTTTTTTTCACAGCTGTGTTAAATATACAATCAGCATGACAATGAAAGTTGAACAGTTTCATAGAAGTAGGACAATAAGCCTCTTAGAAGCCCGATGTCATGACTTGTTAGAGTAAAAGTCGTATTTTTCATAATTCTTTACTTTCCTGTTTTGATCACGTGTACCAAATCGATTCCTGGTCGTGATTGGTTGTACTCGCAACCTATCGATCACTTCTCACCTTCTGTCCTTGTAGAACTTAGTCTTTGCGCAATATGGACTGGCTGAGCAGGTGATTTTCATTCCCCCTTTTTATGCAAGCACATTTGTGTGGTCAAGAAACCTTGCAAACGAGTGTAATAGGCTAGTTTTGGATTGTGCAGAAACACAAGAACAAAACAAAGGAAGATGCTAGCTAATTATTCCCCTGAACCTCGACTCTGTTCTTTTATTGATGCACAATTCGAAACTAGCCTATTCATTTAATCGGCTTTCATTGAATGAAAAGAACAAAGCGTCATCATGGTGTGATATATTGAGCTGCTTAACTTGATTAATATTTTAATATTTCTCCGAGATATCTTGCAAAATATCAGTGCATCCTTCAGCTGCGAGTATTCAAAAGTATATTGCAACAATAGAAATAGAAAAAAGCCAAGAACTTTTAAATTAGCCCGAAAGAGGTGGATCTTTAATATTATTGCTTAATGTCAGCTCCTCACTTTTAAGACTCTCAGTATACTTTCCGGGATGTAATTACATTCCATCTTTCAAATACGAACGTCAGCTACGAATTCAAGAGCGAGGGTTAGGAGTGGGAGTAATTTGTTTGTTTGTACCAGGAAACGACTTTGGAGATAAATCTATTTTGACGATTCGCCATTTTACAACAACACAGGTGCATACAACATGATGTACATTCATCGCTTTGTCGCCCCAGCAGTTGTATCATTTGTTGCGACATTTTATGGAATCAAAATCTGTGGACCAGTCCAAGCTCAAAGCACAGGTAGATTTTAATAAATGAATTAACAAATAAGAAGAGGCCACGTCTCATTGAATAAAAATTGATCACGCCCATAGAAGAGGCTGCAATCAGTAAAAGCTATAATCATCTATGGTGACGTTCTCTTTCTAACTTTTTTTAACATTTCAACTTGATTATAGGAAATATTCTTACCACGGCATCTGCATCGTTACCCTCAAAACCTTCCCCATCAATCCCTGTGTTACTTTCGAGTACTCTACCCGTTGGTGGACTATCTGATGAATCCAGTGACACAGTGCGTTCAAGCTATCCTCAATTCCTGCCGCCTCCAACTTTTCAACCTATTCCAACTGAAGAGCCTATTAGATCCTTTCTCATGTCTTCAATAGGATGGAACTGCACCCCGTCTATTGAGGGTATGGTACTTTTTTTATCTGATTCCTTTAAATATTCTTTTATTCTATTCCTTTCTAGCTTGCTTCTTTCTTCTAATAAATGAGAACCCGAAAAGAATAGTCTGTCGTGATTGCAAAAGTTTATTCTGCTCTTAAACACGAGGACGTACTATTACAAAAGGAGTCGCTTGAGGTTCTGCTTTTGTTCGAGTTCATTTAAGCACGACGGAATATTCAAGAAACAGCAACACAGACACGAAACAGCTAAACGATATTAGTATCACCCAACTAGTGGACTAATGCAAATCCTGCATTTTGATTGGCTACGCTAGTAGAGGACAATTAGTAATAGTCCTCGATTAGCGAAAAGCGTAACGCTTTCTTTCGTTTTATTCCCAAATAAATATTTCTTTAACTTGCATTTGCTAACCTTATTATTGCCTTTTCTGTCCGGCTAGTTGGGTGATACTAAAACAATTTAGACCCTTCGCCCTCAAGGGCCACGGGTCAATAGCCCATTTCGGCTTCGCCTCATGGGCTATTGACCCGTAGCCCTTGCGGGCTACGGGTCTAATTGTTAATTAGAGGACCTCCTAGGGGATTTGGGGAACAAGGGAAAATGGCTAATTATGGCTAATTTGAACTGGAGAACAGGGGAACAATGTCAAATATTTTAGGGAACAAGGGATCAAAAAGCTGGGAACAAGTTTGAAAGGGAACAAGGGAACAAGGACCCCCGCTGGGATAGTTATCACATAAAAGACTAAAGA
>OX421446.1:61902806-61905306 GCA_949126865.1 Montipora capitata
CGGTGGTAAGTTTGATCTCCCTGATCTTTTCAACAAAGGCCTGAGTGTTCTTAAGGTGATGCGAAGAACAGCCTACCAAGGGACGAAGGATGTAAGCAGCATGCTTCGCTAAGTTGTACGTGACCGAACCAATGCTGCTGACTATCTGCCGGAGTGGAATGGGTTCTGGCTTGTGTATTTTAGGGAGGCCGTAGAATGCTGGAACAGATGGCTCTGAAGGAGGATCTAAACTCCTTTTAAGGTCGACCTTAATGGTGCCTTCGGTATAAATTTTGTTGGTGAAGGCGCAAACCTTCTTCCTAAAGCCATTAGTTGGATTATTACCGAGCGGTTTATAGGTTTTCTTATCATCCAGGAGAGATTGTGCGGAGTCAGCTACGTGACACTTGCGTGACCCAAGCTGACTCGGCAGATTCCTGACGAAGGCCGTGTGATATGGCCGAAACGTCGATTGTTCGTCTATAATTTTCCAGTAAGTGATTTATTTTCGTTTTATCATACTCTCAACTGGATGACTGATACAATTCATTGTCAGTATTTAGTAGTATCAAATTGCATGCTCAAAGAGATTAATAAGTCACATATTGTGACCTTAAGTAACGCTACATTAGGTCACGCTTTCTTGGCTTTGAAAGTGAGACCCGGTTTATCGGTACTTCTAGGGAACAGTGTTCTCAAAACAAAGCTTAATTTAATATAACTATCTGCGAAACGACAACAAAAGGGTTGAAAAAACGGATTCTAAAAGTTAACCCCCTCAATTTCTACTGCCTTTAAAAAACACCCCCCATTTCCCTTGGTTTTAAAATTTTTACCCCCCCCCCCCCCCCCCCCACGCTAAACATGGGCTCCCCCCTAGCCATAAATAACGAACAGTCCCTAATGCCAAGGCTTCGAAATCCTAAAGCGTCGGTATTACACTACAGGATTTCAACAGTATTGCTCCACAGCGTTGCAAAACACAAGGATCTCGCAAGATTGAATCGTTTAGGAGCCTGTTTTACCCGCAAGCCGAAATCCCCATTGCAGGCTTCCTTGATTAAATAATTCGCAATACTTTTGGGAGGACTAATAATTTATAGGAAAGCATTGTTTTTCGTAAGAATGAGGCTTTTCCCGAAACCAGTGGGAAGAACAACGAGATGATCTCCCGCTTGGACGAGTTGTTTAATAAATCGAAATTCTTTGTTCTTCTCTCAACCCACCGCTAAATCCTTTATCGACAATGGAGCTAAATTCTCGTTGCATTATTTCTTGAAAAGAAGATCTCTCCGCCATTTACCCTGCGTTTTGATCAATTTTAGCCAGCGAAGAGCGAAAATCAGTCCACCGAAAGCAAATAACTTTCTCTGATTCATTCGCTCGCTACGCGGAATACATCATTTTGACATGAGGGTCGACTGAGAGGTGTCAATGAAATAATCCGAGTGGCGCCAATCAGATACCCCATTCGAGGGCGAACGGGAGTTTCAAAATTGAGGAGTTTGTCCACAAACGTTTCCTTCTCCTCTTCTCTCCTAACCCCTACAATTTTTTATTTATTTATTTATTTTTATTTTTTTTTTTGCGCTCGCCCTATTCTCGCGTGGCCGGAAAAATGATGAAACTGGCCGGATCGAAGCGAAGTATTAATTATTTTAGTAATGACATATTAAGAGGCATTAATTATTTTAGCATACTGGATGGCATATTACTAAAGCGAGAAGCAGTTGGGATACCCTCAGAGCTGTGCACGTCTATTAAGATGCGACTCCATAGTGCACACCTTGGTTACGACAGTATGCTGCGTTGAGCAAGAGGAAATGTGTTTTGGCCAGGCATGTCTAGTGACATAAGAGAGTTAGCTGATTCATGTGAAACCTGCCAAGAAATGAAACCGCGAAACGCTCGAGAACCACCTAAGCAACACTAAGAAGGTAAAGGACCATGGCAGAAAATTGGTCTCGACTTATTTCAAATTGCAAGCAAACACCACTTAATTGCTATAGACTATTACTCCAACTTTATAGAAGTTGATTGTAACGTTGCTGTGTAACGTATCTGGACTTGTAATAAAATGAAGAGTCCATGTAAACCAAAGAAACGATTTTAATCTGTGAAATTCACTCCAGGCAAACTACAATGAAAGGGTTGCTCAGGGCAGCGAGCACATGGCAAAACTGGTGTCTGATTGGTCAACAACTATCACTTGGCATCGTAACACTCCTCCTTTTGTAAAGAAAGAAAATAATTCAAAACAGAACAAAGGACACGAATCTTGAAATAAATAAGGCTTAAAAGGTCCTCCTGAGCAACAAACGTAACAATGCAATAAGAAAGCTGCGAGACCATGAACAGTACTATAAAGGTGGGCACTGAGGCATATACGGTCACATGACTTATTGGCGGTTCCTTGTAGTTGGGATTGGCCATATTTGTATGTGCTGTGTTCTGTTAGTCAATAAACATGATAGACGCAAAGTTCAAAGTCCTTAGTGTTACGGCTGACACACCTTTTCCG
>OX421446.1:61907806-61915306 GCA_949126865.1 Montipora capitata
TATTCTTAGATTTAAATTATGCCCATCAGATCACCAGGTCAATCCATCGCCAAGTGTTGCTTGCCTGATTTACTCTTTGTAATGTTTAACATGAGCTTTCGCATCGCAATTTGCAGCAATACTTCTCTTTAAATAGAAGTTAAGGTAATATATTCCTTACAAGTTATTGGATAGAGGACTATTAGGATAAAAACTCTTCGCCTTTGTGTGAAGTAGCGCTGGAAAAGCAACAATGGGTTTTAAAACGTTGGTAAATGTATTCATGGCTATGAAATTCTACTACGTACAAACCGACAAATGGATAGTGCGTCTTGGTGAATTTACAATAAGTTTCCCTGGATTTTGTTCCCCGCAAAGAGAGGAGTGGGGGGCCGTAGGGGAATGGGCTGTGGCGTTGACGCTAGGGGAAGGGTCCTTGCCTTTCTGCAATGTGGCCCGGGTTGGATTTCGGAATTCAAAGATATGGTTTGAGTTTGATGTTTCTCGACTGTGCCCCTAGAGGTTTCCTTCCAGGTACTCTGGTTTTCCTCTCTTGCCTAAAACCATAATTTGATTGGACTTGCTTTAATGAAGAGTGATTTGAATTGATTTACAGTCTCCCCAATTAGTAAAGCACTTGCACTCAGCTAGACAAAATTGAAACGTGAATAACGTGGTTAATATCGTTATCGTTATCTTTATCGTCATCGTCATCGCTATCGTTACCATTTGCAGGTGCAGAAAGCGAGTCAACCCTCGAGGAAGCCCACTAAGCCAGTATGAAATCTGTCGCCCGAGCGAACGAGAGGATGTTGAGGGTTTTGCGGTGTGGAGCACATGTCCAAGGAACTGGACAGACGAGATTGTGCACCGTAAATGTCAAAATGAAGATCGAAGCGACCTGTTAAATGATTGGCCCGTGTTTGATCACAGCAGGCGCATTACTTACAGAAATGTCTTTTGTGCAAGGTGCAATGGCGCAGTGAATATTGCCTACTGGAAACTCGATGCGTTTTGTTATGAATGGGTCAACACAACGGCGTTCAATCTTAGTGAATTTATGCGCTTCGCGCATGCAAATTGTTCATTAAAATTCACAGAATCTTGGGTGCAAGACTTAAAGCAATGCATCCCTCGTTTTCTAGACTGTTCAGGAATTGGTCGGGAAAAAAATGGATCGTACTGCCAATCACAGTGCCTAGGGTATGCTTTTCCTGTTTATTACACCAACAGGAAGATAACAAGATTTCGAAATCTGCAATGCGCATTGTGTAACGGATTTAAGCCCAGCTCTTTGACAACCTTTTATGGTATTGGATATCAAGTAGTTCCGCCTCTGACCATCCTGTTTGATTTTACCTCCTCCTTCGAGAAGAGGGTTATAGTCGAAGAAAAGAGAATGGACCAGGAGTGGGGCAATCCTGAACAAAGTTGGTTATGTGCTTCTGACGAAGTGTACGACCCATACGTTGAAAAATGTAAAAGCATTGTAACAGTACACCGATTTGACTCGAACGTTTTCCAGAATGAAAAAACAGTACCCGTTGATTTCATGTCAAACAAAGACGTTTCCCAGAATGAAGAAACAACACCCGTTGATTTCATGTCAAACAAAACAAAATTGTTATTGAATTTTAACTGCACTTTCGTAGCTTTCAACCAAAGCGATTATGAACAACGCCTGAATGGTACCGTCTACATTAAATCTCACCACAGGATTTATGGGAAAACGAGGTACACAATTCGCGGGAATATTTTGCTACTTTGCGTCAACTTTTCAAGAAATGCTACAGTTTTGGCGGAACAGCGAAGCTCAGGCTACCTCACTAAAACAACGCCAACATCTCTCCAAATATTGACTTCAGCTGGCTGCATAACGTCAATGGCTTCCATACTTCTCCTGTTGGCGACTTATGCTCTATTTTCTGAACTGCGCAACTTGCCTGGGAGGATCATTATCAACTTGTCGCTATCTTTGCTGCTGTATCAAGGCGTCTTTCTCTCAGCAATGAAGAGTTCCAGTCGTGAGCAATGCCAGGTCATTGCCGTTCTTCTTCATTACTTTGTCTTGTGCTCTTTCACGTGGATGAATGCTATGGCATATGATGTGCACAAGACATTTACCTCCTCGGGTAAGCTTATAAGAGTACGTCAACACTTCTGTTCAGAAATGCACCATTGAGCTCTCTTACTACATAATAGTTATGCATTACTGGGGGCGCCTGTGGTAAAATCTAATTACGCGCCTTCCGAACATGGGCCGAAAAGGAGCATGAAACACGCTTAAGTTATTTAATTAGTAGAGCACTCGTGGTCGGCTAAAGAACCTTAAGACTTAAAGAAAATGATTTTTGTTAGTAGTCATATAGGCAGTCGCATGATTTCGAGTGTAATTTGGAATGAATAAGCAAGAATAAATTTCTTTTAAGACGAAGAAAATTGCACGAGCCCGTAGGGCGAGTTCAATTTGTAGTCTTTGAAAACAATTACAAATTGAACACGCCCTACGTTCTCGTGCAATTTTCTTCGTCTTTGAAAAAATTTACAAGTGCTTTTTTATTCCAAATAGCATGACAAAAATCATATGATTACTTAATAGTAATAAACATGAAAAAAGTGACTGTCGAGATGGTTAAGCAGAAGAAACGCACGCGTATCACGCAATCAGGGAAAAATTGCGCCATACTGAATTGCGCCATCCAGGCCGCGCGCTTGATTTGAAAACAAAAGATTTGATTTGTTCTGACTAAACCCTATTGTTTATTAGGCAATCATAATCCAAAATCTCGATGCGTAATTTGCAATGGTATTACAGTTTTTTGCACCGGTATTAAACTTTTTTGCACTGGTGTGACACCTGAACTGCACTGCCCTTAGCCAATAGGAACAGAGTAATTTTTCATGTATTATATTATTATTATTATTATTATTATTATTATTATTATTATTATTAATGTTATTATTTTTAATGTTATTACTATTATTATTACTACTATTGATTATTATTATAAATCGAATTTTTCCTTAACCTAGACGGCGGACATGGATCGAATCGTCAAGGAAACCAGAATAAACGCTTAATGAGATACTGTTTATTCGGATGGGGAGTTCCTGCTATTGCCGTGTCCATCTTTGTGATCATTGACCAGATTCTCAGCAAAGGATTCATTGGATACGGTAGGTCTGTTGTCTCAATATGAATTTAAAAGGACTGTGTCACGGCAGTGCAGTTCATTTTGTATATCTTTTAGCGCTCCTGCTTGCTTGCACTTACAGCCTTTTGATTGATTTATATATTTCCATGCTTTGATTAACAGGAGAAGGAGAGGCATACTGTTTCATATCCAAACCCCAAGCTGTTCTTTATTTCTTTGTTGCGCCAGTTGCATTGATAATGCTCTTCAATGGATTTGCATTGGTGCATACCGTGTTGCACATTGTAAAGACAAGGAAGGTACGTCGACAAAGCTATTAGATATGCATTTATCAGATTTTGATATAATAGCATTTGAAACGATGTACTGAATAAATAAAATAGCTACTGTCTGAGTGATTGAGGATGGCAGTCCGCCACACTCGCCAACTAACGGATGATTGCTGCCTAACCACACATCAACGGGTCTTGTACTGCAAGGCTGAAACTGACAGATGGACGGGAACCCTTAGTCTCAAGCCAATCATCACCAATCAATTAATTGTTTGACGGCTGAGTAGCTGACTGATTTTCAAAATGCGACACATCAGTGAATAATAAAAGGACTGCTGCTACACAGACCGTAAGTCCATGTTCCTTACTGCAAGAGAGCAAGAACTAGCTTTTACGAGAAGGTAGCGCAGCCATTGACAAATGCCTCTTAAACCAGGCACAGTTTCGCATGCAAAAGGGGCACACTTTGTGTAACGGGTAAGTCTTCCTTGCTTGGTGCCATTCCAACATTATCAGTGACGAACTTTTCTTTTCAGAGAACGCAGAAGGTAACCAATCAGCGGCATAGCACCGGCGTAGCCTTGGTTTTTGTCAAAATGGCGTCAGTCATGGGGGTGACATGGATTCTTGGAATCGTTGCCAACGTTAAGGCCTTGTCATTTTTGTGGTACCCGTATGTTATTCTGAACAGCCTTCAAGGTATTATGCTCTTTCTTTGTTTTATTTTCTTCATTTTTGCACGATTTTGTTTATCTCTGATGTGTCGTAGTTATGATTTCAGCTTAGTCTTTGTGTCAGGACTCATGCAGCTCTTACAACGATTCTCGGTTTTGGCTCAGGAAACAATGGGGCACAAAAATGCACGACAGAACAGTGATGTCCAACCCTAAACCATAATTAGAGCTTTGTCCGATGCTGGTTCAATGAAATTCGAGGTCTTAAAGGGCTACTTAGAATCTATAGTTTTTCAAGCTGGCTTTTCAGTTGGAACGTTCAAAAGGGAGTTTAATTAAGCAAAGACGACGGCTACGGCTACGGCTACGGCAACGGCACAAAGCAAAAATATTATTGCTTAAGAAAGGAAAATAATCGTGCTGCACGCGCTGCCGCACTCCAAAAAACAACATCGTGAAATCACCAAATTCTAGGTTTTGATGAAAACGTGAGCATATAACAATGAACCATTCATTTTCTGTTTAGACTCAACTTAAAACAGTTCGTACCCACCCGGTTACTGGATAGTTCGCCTGTAATTGTACAAAGTGAACAAGACTGAAAGAATTATCGCGAAATATTTGCAATAGCACTAAGTTATATTTTGGAGTGAGGTTTTTGTTGCCGTTGCCGCTGTCCTCAAAGTCTCAGTTGTTAAGAGGCGTGAGGGCTGGATCACGTAAGGACGAGGGGTCCTTTTATTGTTAAGCCGAAGGGAGGAAACAAGACTGCGAGGAGCGTTAGTCGGGAGAGTCAGATACAATTGAGCATATCCTCCTTCATATTTCCACCCCTAAATAACAGTCGTTTCCTAACGTCGGTCTGGGAAGAAAAAACGAAGAAATTTTGAAACGTCCATAAGTAACTTACTTTCAATTAAACCGCGATCAAATTTTATAATCTGACTATACCTGAGGATCTTTCAGCTCGCAAGATTCTCTTTTTGAACATAATCGAACGCAATCAACTTTCATCATTTGTTAAACCGTCCAAGGTTCCGATTTAAATGCTTCTAATATGAAACAATACTTATTCGTTGTAATCACCAGCGTCCTGTAATTTAGTTTCTGTTGGTTACCTCATATTTAGTTTTGTACCTCCCTCAGTATCGTTGTTTTTCAATACGAATCTCAAACAACCTTTTCTTTGTATGATATGGTCACATATACGAATGCTTAAAGGATACTCATTTGGAATGACTTGATCTTACTGAAAGTTTCATATGACAAGCCGTTCTGTCCACGCTTCAAAAGTGTCATCATTATTATCATCGTAATGGTCATCATCAACATCATCATCTTTGTTATCAATAGCCAGTGCTTACACCGTGAAGCGTAGCGTAGGTTGAGTCTTCTTCTAAGATTTTGAGAAGTAAATAGTGTACCTTCGCTTGTCAGACCAACCAAAAGTTCAGTAAGAAAGTAAGGTGGCTACATACCATCCCAAAGTTCTAAGCAGTGGGCTCAGACGAACTTCCCTATCTGAGCTTTAGGGTTAGCCATCCCGCTTTGCGCTAGATACCCGGTTCAACTCCACCATAGTTAATAGATATAGGCTGGTTATGAAACTCAACAAGTTTCTTTGTTTCATGTTTTTGTTCGCGTTTTTGGCCTTGACCCTGCACAAAACCCGACAAAAACACGCTTTTTTCGGCAGGATAACCAATCAAAAGCTTCGACTAATTTATTCGAAATTAACTTGCGAACCAAAACCAAAATATTGTGCAGGGTCACGGTCGGTTCAACATCTAATTGCGACTGTATTGGTCCTGCTTTTGAAATTCCCAGGGTTTCATAACCAGTCCCTAGATTAACTATGATTAGATGCACTACCAACTTTGACATCCAACACGAAGTGTCCCTTTAAGTCTAAACATTTGCTACCTATTTTCAACAAGAAGGTAAGCGCAAAGGTTATCATTATTTTTAGCTTTGGGTAAATGCAGCAGTTAAACTTTACTTAATTAAAGAGCTGCATTTGGGTGACACTTTGTGACGCAAATTGCCTGTATTCTGAGAAACGAGTGATGTTGAAGTTGGCAAGAGAAGCAAGGAGACACGTGACGCTCAATGACACGTGACGCTTATTGAAATCCGCCTACATCCGAAATGTGTACTGTTCAATCTAGAAGGCAAAGGTTTCAAAGAAAATTAAAGAGTTCTTAGCACTTCGTTCAAAAACTGCATTTACTGATGACATTTGTGCATGTTTCATAGGTCTGTTCATCTTCTTGTCATTTGCTGCCAGTGGAAAGTCAATACAACTGTATAGAGCCAAAATAGCCAAATTAAGGAATCGGTGCACCTCAAATGCAGCGAAAAATACAGCTAAGACAAAGGACCCTACCCCTAACCCTACCACTAACCATACCCCTAATCCTACCCCCACTCCTACTCCTACCCCTAACCCTACCCCTGACTCTACCTCTAACCCTACCCCTAACCCTACCCCTACCCCTACCCTTAGCCGTTCTTGGATTCCTAGCGTTCAAGACTACGAAGAAACTCATCTGTAATATATTTGCCATGAAAAAGTTACAACAATCTTTATTTAACAAAGACAGCCGCAGAAATGGTGCAGTTCAGTTTTCTAATATATTCAGTTTCTTTAACAAGAACGATATTAGAAAGCTGTGGGCAATAGTAGCGTTATTTGATGTGACAATTGATTTATTTACTTAAGTTAAATTAAATAAGTGGGTAGCAAACTTACTCCCTACACCCCCTCGGGGGGGGGGGGAAGTTCTCCCATAAAATAAGTACGGGGGTGCTCGTCCTACCTTTTAGGGGTTAAAAAAGCGGTTTTGGTACCTCTTAGGGTGTTCAGCCTCCAAAGGTCCACAGCAGGAGCTTTAGCGGTACCTTTTAGGGTATTGGGCCGACTAATTATGACAGGAGATATTTGGCAATTAACTAATTTTCATTTTATCTTATTAAAACCCATAATTTGGTACCTCTTAGGGGTGAAAAAAAAAATTATGCCACGCCCACTAGACAGGATCTTTGTACCTCTTAGGGGTTCTTTTCAAAATTCCCGATGAGCAGCCCCGTTACTTTTATATGAGATTTACTTAAAGTGTCAGTCTTGAAGACAAGTCATTTTCAAGTCGTCTAAGATGTGTAGTTATCAATAACACTTGGTAATGTTATCAGTATTTTCCTATTTCTTTATTTATGCCTAGCCTTTAGTGTAGTTTAGTTTACTACACATAGCTTTCTGTTTCTGTTATTGATTTTAGTTTCTTAGCAGTGATTGCCACATATCCTTAGCTTTTGCCATGATTTATTTATCTACATTGGCCTTTAGTGTGGCAAAGCATGTAATTTGCCTGTTGACCTTTTTTTTTTTTCTTTTTCAATAAGTGATTACATGTACTGTAT
>OX421446.1:61927806-61932806 GCA_949126865.1 Montipora capitata
GTACACGTCGGAGCTAACATAGCCGTTCCATGCATTGAGTCTACTAAACAGTACTAAAATGTCCTGCGCATAAAACAAAATCAACATTTCAGCCATTTGTGCTTGAATGTAGCTTCCCAGTCGTTTCTGCTATATGTTTTAATTTAACACCAAATGTGATCCCATGCCTTTCAAGTTAATAAAGAAAGGTAAACTAAAATCGGTTCTTCATGCTTCATTGCTTCTATGTCATGTTGCTGAAGGTTAGCTGTATGTGCTTGTTTTGTTAAAAGTGCTTCAGCCACTCTGTTTATGGAAATTAATTGAGGCTAGATCGTGAAACGCGGCTTACCCGTGGATGTTGTTACTTCCTCAGCCCGTGGAACTGACGCGGTGTATTTTCTAGAGGCTGTAGTCATCTGTATCTTTACATCACCAGCAGAAGCGAACGGTGCGATAAATTGGAAACCTTTGCTCGTGTAGTCCTCATTATTCATTGTTGTGTCAGTCGTAAAATGTTTCACCTCCCTTTTCTTTCGACCTCTTGTGCTTTAGACTAGATTTGCTGACATAAGAAGCAAAACACGTTTTACGGTATTCTGCCTCAGCAGCTATTAGGTCGTTGTTGACTGAGATGAGGTCATGCAGCATTTCTTTATCATCTTTGCTTTCTGCTGCCTTTCGAACTGACTCACGTGCTTTAAAAGTACAAACATTATGCATTTCCCGGCATTTTTTTATTATGTCTTATTTCGAGAAATGAAGTACTGTCTTGGACCAATCTATCGAGACACCTGGAGGGGACCTCAAAACTGTACGTGTTAGCAGGTACATTCTCCCCTTGACTGTGACTGTCTGTAGTATATAGCATATTCTGTACACGAGTGTAGAAAGAACAACATCGCGGTTTTTGGGCAATTCTTCGTGGAGCCTATTGTGAGGCTCGTCTTTACGAAGCTCGAGTGTCAACGGAGGATCCTTTTGCTTTTTTTAGAATGAATTTCCTCTCTATCGACCTATTTGTGTATGTAGTCAATCTTCGTCGCTTTGCCTTAGGAGGTAGAGGTATACTAAACCAGAAGCATCCGCATTTTTCTCCTTATCAGCCATGCTACTTAATCTGAAACATGTACCCAGCCCTTGAACGAAACAATTGAAATATGTCACACAGTCATTAAACAAATCATTATAATTATCTTGCCTGAGAAAAGGTATAGATTCAAAACATCATCATAAGAGTTGAATAATAAATATTTTCATTGAAGATCTATGGACTCGAAGAAAAATCCTTCATTTTAAGGGCCAAAAATTATCAATTACTCTGTTCCGGCAACATAGGAATGAGGAAATTTTGATCTCGCAAGAATTTTTCTTAGTCAAATATAGCTTACTACAGGCATGGAAATGTTTCTTTTAAAGGGTTTACATTAATTTATTTAAATAAACCGCTTTTAAACTAATTTAATTGCTTTGAAAATAATAAAGATAAAAAATATATATACTTACAGACAGAGTGGCGCCACCATATTGGATCCTGTGAGCCTCGATTTCAATCCAGACAGAAACGAGGCTAAGTCCGTGTGGGTGTGGAGGTGCGTGTGTATGTGTGTGCAAGATAGTTCTCTCTCTGGAAAAAAAAGTTGGCATTGAAAGAGAACTAAATCTAATACGTTTTAACTTTGAAGTTTTTGCGTTTGTGTCTTAAAATATGTGAATGAAGAAACAAGGCTATTTCTCTCTTTCGCTGAGCCTTTTTTCATGTCAACAAGCTAAAGATAAAATTGACAAAATAATCGGAATTTCAAATAGACTCTCTCAGGCGTGGTTAGCATTAAAATGAAGAAAAAGTGCGTACGATAATAACAGGTATATTCTCTTACATAAACATCGAGCAAAAATGCTGACGTGAGCAGACACGTGACATTCATTCCCATTATCTAGTTATGTGCTTCGCACCTACCTACTTATTTGCGAAGTCTCCGTCAATTTTTACTCCCATTCTTTCATTCATAGCGTGGTAGAAGGTGAAGGTAGATCTCAGCCTAGTTTCCATGCAGAGCTTCAGATTGCGTGGTAAAAAAGCCCTGTATTTTGAAACGTATACCACATTTCAACTCTACGAACTACCTAGGATTGATCAGGAGGTCTTTCTCTGCCAGAATCGAGAATCAGTCCTTTTCTGTGGCGATGGTTGAACGAAACTCGTATTTTTTGGTCTCTACTCCCTGACTAGAGGAATAGAACGATGTTTATGCTTTGCTTTTGCTTACTTTTCCCAGCTTTGCAGGAAATCTATTCACGTCATTTGCTAGTTACGGGTTAGATTTGATACTAGAAATGGTAGATTATTGCAGGCATTGACAACGTGTTTTTTTCGTTTTTTGTTTGTTTGTTTATTTTGTCTTTTCTGAACTGAAAATGTGTTTCCCCAAATTATGGTGAAATCTAGGTGCTTAGGCCCGGTTCAGACGCCGCTCCACTCATGTGCCCAACCTAATTGAGTTAAGTCCGACTTTGGAGAGACATTGGCGCGACATCTGATTCAAACGGCTCACTGTGTCTTGAGCCTAATCTTCATTCCAATAGGGAGAAAGAGAAAGGCCTGGGTCCGATACCAAAGGATCAAGGATGGCACAGTCCGGCGGTTAGTGCACGGCCTTGGTGCAATAGGTCCTTGTTTCGACTTCTTTCCTTTCAGTGTAGCCTAATTAGCTTTAAATCCCCCATAAAACGGAGCACTGATGGAGACGGGGGTGTAAAATGAGCGCACCCTCGACCTCAGGTTTGTCAGTTGAATTCATGTTATGAGTTATCGACGTTAAATATGGTTACTTTACTTTACTTTTTTACTTTACCACATTTTCCCGCCATAATTCAATTTTCAAGATGGTAGCTGTGAAGCAGAGGAGAACTCTGATTAGAGAATTTTAACAATTTTTATAAAAATTTAAAAACATAAACTATTGAGTAGCACTCTGTGAATTGTATCTGTAAAACTTGTTTATTCTCCGATGCGTTTCGTCTAGCTAACGTAGGCTTCTTCAGGGAGTTAAACAATAGTACATTACACGCCTGTATTTAAGCCACGTCTGATGGCAAATCTGATGGCACGGTCTTAGCTAAAACCGTAGTCCCAAAACATCGTTTCTCACGCCTAGCCTTAATATTTTCACGCAGCTTTCGAAAATCTGGTCAAACCTTAATGTTTGTGGCCGTCATTCTTGCCATCAGATATGGCTTAAATACAGGCGTTTTATGTACTATTGTAAAACTCCCTGAAGAAGTCTCAACTCTACGTTAATTTGACGAAACGCGTCAGAGAACAAACAAGTTTTACAGAGACAGTTCGGAGAGTGCTTCTCACTAGTTTAGTTTGTTAATTTTTTTAAAAAAATTAAAAAAACAAAAAAGCAATATTTGCTCAATCTTTTCCACAGTTTACGCTCTTCTAGGTCTTTTGCCGCCATTGTCTCTTCCTCGTAAAACTTACGAGAATGAATCAACACGTTCTCGAAGGGACTTACGGGAAGCATGCATTTGGTTCGGCACGTCATGAAAAGAACGCCGTATGAATCGCCAGCCGATCGAGTGTTGAATAATGCGTCAGACCCTGTCGAACTCAGAGCGCTTTTCGTATGACCTTGAAAAAGTGTCCGCTTTTTGTTTCACGGACCAATGTCTGGCAAGATTAAAACAAAGCTTTTCCTTATTCCCGCCAAGGAAACTCCTAATATGGGCAGTAAACAGTTCAATTGCCCAATCACATTACTGCATTTCAAATGACGTCAAAGCGAAATGTTCGTCTCTTTCCAAAAAGTTCCATGGAGAGATGACTTTGTTTGCATCCGCGTTCGCTAAACCAATGAAAATTCGCGCTCGTTTATTTTTGTTCGATAAGCCAATTAAATGTTTCGCATTTTTCTTTACGTTCTGTTTTTAAGTTTATTTTTCAAGGTCATATGAAAGTCGCTCTAACGTTTTTGACGCACCAAATTAAAACTGCCGTAGCAAAATGATTCAGACGCTGCTCCTTTGCCGTACGTAATTCCTCAGTTAGGTTCGGCACATAAATGGAGCGGCGTATGAACCGGGCCTAACTTGCCAGGTGATCTGGTGACGTAATTCGGAGGACTGGGGAGAAAAATTTTAACGCCGTATCCCACAACCGCGCGCGGCCTTATTTTTTGTTTCAACATGGCATAGGCGAGGTTATATCTCGGCGATTTCCACTTGAATGTTCATTCAGTAACAGGAAATGTGGTAGACACGTAAGGGTCTGTTGAGTTTTGGCGAGGGCAATACTGCAGGGAGTTTGGAAACAACACCTAAGGCCGCGCGCGGTTGTGGGATACGGCGTTAAAATTTTTCTTCCCAGTCCACCAAATTACGTCACCAGATCACCTGGTGAGTATGGGGTAGACTAAGTTGTTCATTTTTTTACTATGTGCTTTTAGGTCTGGTACTGAGGAAGAGTTCAATGAACTTCATCAACTTTTGGAAGACATTAAAAGAACAGAAGGTTGCAGAAAAGAGAGAGAAGGGAAATAAAAAGAAGAAAGAAGCCATGGACAAAAGGTAGGGTGAGGAGATAAGAGCAGCAGCCCTGAAGAGAATGGCAAGTAAGCTCATAACAATCAATTGTTATTTACATTTAGAAGAATGCTGATATTTTGCTGAGATTCCACTTCTTGCAATAAATGTAATCCCTTTTGAAATAAAGCTGATTTATTTATTATGAGGTAAGGGTAGTAGGGCAGGGGGAAGTGGCTAAAAATTCGAGGTAAAAGCTGATAATTAGTTCTTTGATTTCAGACGCTGAAAAACATTTCCTCCCATCCATTTTCATTTTGATACCTATAAATGAAGATCCCCTTTTCTTATTAACATCACATGTTTGCATAATTTCAGAGTCTAGAAAGGGCAAAGAGATCACTGACAGTGAAAATGACAGTTATAGCGAGAGTGACAACGGGAAGTACTACGAGCTAAAATGCCAGTGTATATAGACAAAATACAAGAGC
>OX421446.1:61937806-61952806 GCA_949126865.1 Montipora capitata
CTTAAATACCGGGTTTTTGTTTTTGTTAGTTTTCAGGCCCTTTCTTTCAATTGTTATAAATCTTGACAAGAAATGTGCGAATTCGACACAAAGATCACAATCGCCCAACTCAGAGGTTGACCATTGTTTCTGGAAAATCAAAAATTTACTCTCCAAGACAAGGTTTTTTATCACCAGGTAATTCCATCGTTTTGGTAATAGCAGCTACTTTATTATTCATCAGCGTCACAATCTTTTGCCGATTTTGGGGGTCATTTTGTTGAAACTCAAGCCCGCTTCCAACGGACCTGTTTATTTTCGTGACTTATGCGTTACCACAAAAATTCTCCCCGTATCACATTTCAACACATGTATGCAAATTTGCTAAGCTCGAAAATTACACAACATGATAAATTTACAAAAGCTGGAAATTTCACAGAAATATTTTCCAGCGAAACATTTATTGAAACAAGCAACATATTTCCTATGAGAGGCAAGAAACCCTTCCTATTTCAGTTGCGTGCGTGCAAGCGAAACACACAATCACAAAGCATATGCAATTAAATGAATTTCTGACAGTTCACATTAAACCCTTTTCGAAAGAACCTTGACCGTACATAATAAAGCACAAAAGAGACAACAAGCTTTCATTCAAATAATTTTTCACTGTCACATTTCCAATTTTTTTTAACCTTTGCAGAGTTGAGTACAAAATAACGGTAAATGTAAATTGTCAGACAACTAAGATGCGACTTGAGAAAACACTGTGATGCATTCTTGTAGGCGTTCGATTCCTTCAATGTTAATTTGTTAAATCCATAAAAAAATTGTTATTTGATTTCCGTGTTTTATATAATACCAAGTTAGTAAAATATTAGAAACAAAGCTCACTAGATATCCAAAGGCGAAAAATGAAATTGTTGTCAAAGACCATTACTCGTCGCTTAAAATCCAGATATTTATTTTTCAGCGCTGTCTTGCTCATCCAACTGACGATCCATTCTTGAGCTCCATGAGGGTATATTTTGTTTAAAGGTCCACTAAAACGCCATTCACGTCAATGACGTATTAGTGAAATTTCCAATTGTTTAATACCGGGAGACTGTGCAGAGTTGAGACCTGGTAAATACAAATAGCGAGACAACTGAGATAACAGATCCACTATATGGATTCCTTCTCTGTCTTTGTTGAACCCATACTGAGTTACCAGAGAACTGTTCATTTGGTTTCAGTGTTGTACAAAACACCACACTTGGCAAATTTTAGGAAGACAGCTCACTTTGATTACGGCTCGACGGGCGGCAGATTGTTGTCAAATCCATTACTCGTCGCTTTTAACATTCGACCGCCTGTCTTGTTCAGTATCCAATTCGCTTGCCATTATTGAGCTTCAAAAGGGTATATTTTGTTCAAAGATCCACTAAAACGCCATTCACGTTACATGACTTTCGACGCCATTGCCGGTGAAGTTAATCGTTCTACTGTGTCTACTAGAGAAATCTACGCATTTCCCACTACCCTCTTGATCTAAGAAAATACGCCCAGAAGGCTCTATGCACAAAGACACCACTTAGCAGGGGAGTGACAGGCAAGACTTTTACCGACACGGAAAACCTGTGGTACGTGTTACAGAAAATCAGAAGGCACTGAATTGTGTGGTATTGAAGTACAGCATTCCAGTCTCTGAAGAATAACAAATAAAAGAGAAGCGAGAAACATTGGCTTCTGGGCTGACGTGTTGATATTTTCAAGTTCCCTCACAACTTCTTTTCACCACAAGTTTAAGCGTGCCCTCTGAGCATCCCGACAGCTTTGTTATACTAAAGTTCGCTGAAGTTAATCTTCTTCGGTGGGGTTAGTATCTGGATGGGAGACCAAAACAATATACCCCTCAAAACAGAAGCATTGGACCGAAAATTCTATTTTAACGCTAACAAATGCGGACCAAGCAAAGAACTGATTTTGTTAGCTTGCTTTATGCGAAACAAATATTGATGCAAAAGTAAATAAATAGTGATACAAAGTTTTTGGGAAGAGCAGAAGGAAGTTTTCTGGACGGTCGATCGAGAATAAAATATTTTGCCATCAGCAACATTTATGACATGAAAACAACATTAATTTTTAACCCCGAATATAAAAAGTTACGATCAGCGACAAACATTTTGGGAGATTTTTGCTATTGTACTTTTGGCTGCACAAGCAAAAGCGCAAAATCGAAAGTGACATCGGATACAGCGGGCGCCGTGATGAAGTTACAACGGCGTGTTTACTCGCGAAACAGTGAAGCATCTGTGTCAAATCATCATTTGACACAGATACCGGGTTTTTTGTTTTTGTTAGTTTTCTTTTTCTTTCAAGTGTTATAGAGTTTGACAAGAAATAGGCGAATTCAACAAAAAAAATCACAATCGCCCAACTCTTCAGGTTGACAGTCAAAACTTTACTCTCCAAGACGAGGTTATTTATCGCCAGGTAATTCCATCGTTTTGGGGATAGCAGCTAATTTATTATTCATCAGTGTCACATTTTTTCTTGCCGATTTTGGGGCTCATTTTGTTGAAACTCAAGCAAGCTTCCAACAGACCTGTTTATTTTCGTTACACTATACCACAAAAATGCTCCCGTATCACATTTCAACACACGTATGCAAATTTGTTAAGCTCGAAAATTACACAACATGACATTAAAGTTCACAAAAGCTGGAAATATCTCGTCAAAATCCTTTTCCAGCGAAAAATTACTTGAAACAAAAAACATATTTACTATTAGAGGCAAAAAAACCTTCCTATTTTAATTGCGGGCGCGCAAACAAGATATGCAATTAAATACATGTACAGTTTTGACAGTTCACATCAAACCCTTTTCGACTCGGAACCTTGACCGTAAATAATAAAGCACAAAAGCGACAACAACTTTCATTCAAATAACTCTTCACTGCCACATTTCCAAATATTTTACACCTTTGCAGAGTTGAGTACAAAATACCGGTAAATGTAAATATTGTCAGACAACTAAGATGCGACTTGAGTAAACACTGTGATGCATTCAAGGCGTTCGTTCCTTTAATGTTAATTTGTTAAATCCATAAAAAAATTGCTATTTGATTTCCGTGATTTATATAATACCAAGTTAGTAAAATATTAGAAACAAAGCTCACTAGATATCCAAAGGCGAAAAATGAAATTGTTGTCGAAGACCATTACTCGTCGCTTAAAATTCAGATATTTATTTTTCAGCGCTGTCTTGCTCATCCAATTGACGGTCCATTCTTGAGCTCCATGAGGGTATATTTTGTTTAAAGATCCACTAAAACGCCATTCACGTCAATGACTTATTAGTGAAATTTCCAATTGTTATACCGGAAGACTGCGCAGAGTTGAGAACTGGTAAATACAAATAGCGAGACAACTGAGATAACAGATCCACTATATGGATTCCTTCTCTGTCTTTGTTGAACCCATACTGAGTTACCAGAGAACTGTTCATTTGGTTTCAGTGTTGTACAAAACACCACACTTGGCAAAAGTTTAGGAAGACAGCTCACTTTGATTACAGCTCGACGGGCGACAGATTGTTGTCGAAGTCCATTACTCGTTGCTTTTAACATTCGACCGCCTGTCTTGTTCAGTATCCAATTCGCTTGCCATTATTGAGCTTCAAAAGGGGATATTTTGTTCAAAGATCCACTAAAACGCCATTCGCGTTACATGACTTTCGACGCCATTGCCGGTTAAGTTAATCGTGCTACTGTGTCTACCAGAGAAATCTACGCATTTCCCACAACCCTCTCGATCCTAAGAAAATACGCGCAGAAGGCTCTATGCACAAAGACAACACTTAGCAGGGGAGTGACAGGCAAGACTTATGGAAATACCTGGTGATAAATAACCTCGTCTTGGAGAGTAAATCTTTGACTTTGCAGAAACAATGGTCAACCTCAAAAGGTGGGCGATTGTGATCTTTGTGTTGAATTCGCTCATTTCTTGTCAAACTTTATAATATTTGAAAGGAAAAGAAAAACTAACGAAAACAAAAACCCGGTATCTTGCCATCATTTGACCCAGATGCTTCAGTGTTTCGCGAGTAAACACGCTGCGGTAACTTGATCACGGCACCCGCTGAATTCGATGTAACTTTCGATTTTGCGATTTACTTGTGCAGCCAAAAGTACAATAACAAATTTGAACGTAGCAAAAATGTCGCAAAATGTTCTTCGCTGATGCTAACTTTTCATATTCGGGGTTCAAAATTAATGTTGTATTCATGTCATAATTTTGTCGCGGATGGCAAAATATTTTAGTCTTGATCGACCGTCCTGAAAACTTCCTTCTGCTCTTCCTAAAAACTGAGTACTGTACAATGTTTATTTACTTTTGCATCAATATTGTTTTGCATAAAGCAACCTAATAAAATCTGTATCTTGCTTACATGTAGTTCGCATTTCTGGATGTTAAAATAGAATATGCTTCTGTTATGCAGTGGTACATTTTTAGGTCACCCATCCAGATACTTACCGGCCCGCCGGACAGGTCTTAACTTCAGTGAATTTTTGTATTACAATGCTGTCAGACGCTCTGAGTGCACGCTTAAGCTTGTGGTAAAAAGAAGTTGTAAGGGAACTTGTAAATGATCAACATGTCAGCCTAGAAGCCAATGCTTGTCGATTCCCTTTATTTTCTTCAGTCTTTCTGTGTTTATTACTTTGCTAGTAACCACATGTCTTCTCCGGGTGCTATTTACCTAAGACTTTTACCATGACACGACAATGATATAAAATACCAAAACAATATCGTGGACTATTAGAGCTACATATTGAACTTGAATAGTCCCTTCTGTTTTTGAGTAACACGTACCACAGGCAACCCAGTGTACGCTCATGGAGCGTCTAGTTTTGCTTACTTTTTGCAATTTCTTTCCCTATGCTTCTCCTTTTTCTTGGGACATCCCTCTTTCAGATGCTTCTTTACTGTCCTCCTTGTAAAATTCTTTCTGCATCCTGGACACTCTTCCTTCTTGCTCTTTTTAGCTTCAACGTGCCAAAAATAAAAATAAAAAATACATATTCAATTCGCTGACGACATACATTACTGGAGCGACGAGATTTAAATTTTCTATTAAATCTTCGGTAGCCAATAAAAATATCTCAAGGTCGTCATTTTTCGCTGGACACGTCGCTGTCGCTGGTCTCATCTTCCCCTGCCATGCATAAGCTCAATTATTTCACAAATTGGTTGCCTAAAAACCAGATGAAGATATTTCTCACAACTTATATCCAAAACACTAAAATAGAAAATACTGAACTTGCTTTGTAATTCATAAAATTCAGCAAGAGACAAATTGTAACAGACCATCTCGTGGTCGCCATTTTGTAATGTTAGAAACTCGCAGTGTTTACATTGAAGTCCTAGTCCATCCGGGATGACGTTGGTCATGCGAAGCTAAATCAAAAAAAGCTGCAGTTCAGCTGCAGGGAGACCAAAAACTGGATACTCACTCCCATCACTGTTTGAAAGTTTGTGGGTAGTTCTATTTAGTGACAATTTAACGATATAAAGGGGAGAGAGATAGGTGGGAGGGGGGGGGGGGGTGCAAAATCGCGAAGAGGGGGGTATTCTGTTGACCCTTTCCGCTGCTACACTAGTTCCCAAAAAAGACTGAAGGTATATATACGAAAGAAATATCACCCAGGCTGAATACCTGGTGCCAGCTTGACCACAAACATTCTCACCAATATGATTGCAATGACAATTAAGACTTGCCTAAAAATCGCCAAGCAAGCAAATCATCACATGCTAATACAGAATTAGTTTATTCCTTTTTGTGACAAGGCCCAAAAAAAGTTATACCTGGTCTATTAATCAGCCAGTTTCACAATCATGTGCAGAATGCCCAACAAGCCTCACTGGCACGCCACTGTTTTTTGGAAACAGCTGATAAAGCAATCACATTTAACGTCGATAACTCGTAACACCTCATCTATTCAGCGAAGCGTCAGCTCTTGCCTCTACCCAAGGTCGTGTGTTCTGCACATGATTGTAGAACTGGCTTATAGTTATGTACTCCATTTTCAGTAACAGTTTTTTTGATGCCATGTTTCTATTGATCAGCGTGTTTAAAACCACATCTCAATCAAATTTGTCAACAATCCAAAATCCTTTGAACATGATTAAGAACAATAACAGTTTATTATTTACATGATTAGCAACTGTAAGTACAATGTATTACCTGGACGTGCATCCTCTAGAGAGTCCTGCTGTAGCAAATAAAGTATTCATGATTATAATTAACTTGTTGATCAACATTTGTTGCAGCTGATGTTCAACAATGTTGAAACTCAACATGTGTTGAGTATTTGTGATCAAAATAAATTTCAGTGGCCATTTTTGTTTTCCAAGCTCCCTTCATACATCAAAACCAAAGCTAAACAGACTTGCACATATTTTCAGCACCTCAGAGACCAGAAATTTTGCCAGTGACTCTTTTTAGGTAGCCAAAAACTACTTCATTTATAATCATATCTTGGGGACCTTATTATGTAGCTCTACAAGAGGTAAATTCTTCTTGCTGGATTATTTCAGTCTAAAGGCTGTAGGCAAAATCTGGATTGGACCGGACCGGATCAATAACAAAATTCCCGCCAATAGACACATGAAATCCCTGGGTCTCCAGTTAAGGTTACTTCCCACCTTTGCGGGTGTCATGCGGTAAAAAGTTCGTATGCGTGCTAGTTTCAATAAATCATAAACTATACATCAGAAGAAAGCTTAATAAATGTCACGGACAGTTCTGGTATGCAAGGGCCAGCTGAACAAATTACAAGTGCCAGATCTTGGGAGATCTGACCAGAAAATAATATTTAAACTAAAAAAAAAAAATTATGGAAGGCTGGTTGTACGCTGTGAGGATACATAGTTTTTGTTTGACCAATATTTCCTCAGGCACAGCCAGACTTTTTCAGGGAGTTAAGTAATTTAAATATTGTTTAACCGAGTTTTCCTTTTAGTGTCAGCAGCCA
Organism: Montipora capitata; assembly: GCA_949126865.1. Classification (NCBI taxonomy): domain Eukaryota; kingdom Metazoa; phylum Cnidaria; class Anthozoa; order Scleractinia; family Acroporidae; genus Montipora; species Montipora capitata. The sequence goes on from OX421446.1 coordinate 61,944,801, forward strand.
GTAAGACGTGAAACCAGCGAGGGTTCTTCTATTGAATTTATTGGGTATTGGATGCCGCAGCACGAGCAAGTGTCTCAAGTGTTTTCGATATTCTGATTGGTTGTCTAGATATCCGCATCTAAAGTTGGAGTAGCCAAAAATATGCAAGATGTGTAAATGGAGGCCATGGGAAAATATCTTAAATATCAGAATTTCCTCTCAAACGTTTGTTAACTGATGCCTTGTGAATAACACTGTGCAGTGATTTTGCTTGTGCTGCGGTATTCGATACTCAATAAATTCAATAGAAGAACCCTCAGCAGTTTCGCGTCTTACCAGCGCCAATCCTCATACTTACCAAAAGAAAAACTCACTTAAGCAATATTTTTATTGTAAACTACATTTACTAAGCTTTCTTCTGATGTATAGTTTGTTAGGAATTTATTGAAACTAGCGTGCGCGCAAACTTTTCCCCCCGAAGGACTCTCGCGAAGGTGGGAAGTAACCTTAATGCACCTACATGTATCAATGTTAAGCCACATGGAGGGGGGATTGGGCTAGCCACAGGAGTTTGATCGTGAGGTCTGTCCCCAGGGTTGGGATCTTGATGCTATGTGACTTCCCCAGGCTAGCGATTTTGATCGTACAAAGGACATTTTACCACCTTCACTTGCCACCGGGTGAACATTTTGACCAATTATTTTGTCCCAGGGATGGGAAATTTGAATTTTTGTACATGAAAATGTCAAAACCCCCACTCCCATGCCCGACTCCACCTCCCCGGGGCTTAACATTGATAGGTGCATACTGTAACTAGCAACCTTAAGGGATTTCATGTGTCTACTTTAGGCGGGAATTTTGTTATTGGTCCGGTCCGGTCCGGTCCGGTCCGGTCCGGTCCAGTCCAATCCTGGTCTTGCCAACCACCCAGTCTAAACAAGTAATTAACATTTATGAAGAGACTTCATTAAAATGATAACATTGATCAGAATGTCCACAAATGCATATACTAATTAGATGTATGTCAACTTACATGTAATTAATGCAACAGTGAAATGATACATGAAATGGATCATATATGAACTGCAGATATGAAATCAAGTGAAGCTACATGATCCATGCAGTGGTATGAAGCCTGAAAAATTCAGGACTTCAAACGGGGTTTGAACCCATGACCTCGTGATACCGGTATCGCTGTATCAACGGGTTCAAATCCCATTGAAGTCCTGAATTTTTCAAGCTATTTTACGCAATTGCAAAAATTGCGTTCATAACTGCGAGGATCATAGCTTCACTTGATTAATTAATAAGCGTCACAAAGTGTCCCCTGACACTTTGACTCAGCTTCAGTTTTGCTTGTGATGAGGATACAGACAATTTGTAGTAACTGAAAGTGTTCTCTACACTATGCATCCAGAATACAAAATCAGTAACCATATCCTAAGCAAAGAAATATTAAATAATTTAACCTAGAAACAAATACCAATTACCCTAGTGTTACAAACAAGCATTCTTCAGTTTAATAATAGATTTAACAGTACACCTGATGAAGTTTACCAAAATTTAGCATTGCAATCAAGGATATAATTAAATGAAACCTGTCAGTGACTTACATGTACCATGATGTCTTTACTGCTGCACTGAAAGCCAGCTTTCTCCCAGTCATCCTCACTAATCGAGGAATTTAGATCCTCATCATAGCTCTAGAGAACATATTTAGGAGTTATCAATAACATTTATGGAAGGCTGTAATGGTTTGAGTACTGCCCCAGTGGCAAATTTAGCACATGACGATAAAATATTTTCATCCAACGTTGTGCTTGCCAAACATGCACACAACAAGCTACACATACCCATTTTGACTACTCACATTTCTTTGAGTCTAGAGAGGTTAATTCCTCCTCACTGCCAGATGAAATGAGTATTGGACTCTGCTAATAATACATTTTCATGGAAAAAGCAGGCAAAATCAGGGGTTATCAATAAAATTTAGGAGGCAGTTGGCATAATTACATAATGCAGCCAACATTTTCTTTTGTTTGTTTGTTCTTCTTTCGTTTGAAGTGTGGACAGTATGCAAGCCAGTGTTGGACAGAGAGGAAATTACACCGGATTATGCGGAAATTTAAACAATTTCTAAAACTAATAATTAGGCCCCTCCAATACATGCTAATGGTGCAAATCAGGACTCGAGATTGCGATAAAAATATCTGGAGAAGTCACCAATGTGCGACCAGCTTTCACCCTTGAAATAAAAGTGTTAGCAGTTGGCATTTTGCCAAAACTTTTTCTAAAATAAATAAAGCGATAAAAAATTGTTTTGTTTCTCACCATGCATTTTGTTTCAATTTGGAGATGTAGAGCAAGATTGTAACAGGGTTGAACCATGATCCATTACCTCAATCATTCACCATTTTCAGCAGTTTTTACACATGCGTATTGCAAGCTCCAATTTTGTTTTGTTAAACCACTGGCGACAGACCTCGCGACACAAATCAGCGCAAATGGTTGTCCCTACGATTACAAATTTAATTTGCGACTATATATTGCAGTTAAATTTTCATACCTTGTTGCATCTTTTTTTTTTAATCTCGAGCGCGGGGTATGTTTGTTTTTACTATATAACTTTTTGTCACACTCTCTAATAAGTTAAATAATTTAGGGAGATCTCCAACAAAGAAATAAAAACAGTAGGTCACTAGTAAGTAGTTTTTAATATAATTTTCAAAAACTGAAGTTTAGATGGTCTTTTTGTGGACTTGGCATGTTGCCATGGTAACCGATATGATGTCATGAGTGCCCTTAACGTATTACTCAAGATATTTATAGTTTGCCTACACTATGAAATATCCTTCTTTGGTATCTTTCATTGTTTCACGAACACTATTGAAACAAAAAACCCTTTCGATCGAGCCTCCTTAATTAACAAGCATGTGCTCGAGTGATTTACCCCTCTTGTATGATCGGTAAGGAGGTTTCTTGAATATTAATTTTTGCCTTTAATGGCTGGTTTTCAACAAAATTCAAGTGTGCATGTCAGTATTGCTTGAGGATTTGACACTGCTGGGTTGTATGTTTTGACACTGAATGGTACAAATTCTCACTGGTTTTGGCTTTTTGTTTAAGAGCCGACTGCTAACTTAGAGCCGCTCTTCAAGGCGGGCTTTGAATGTTCTGTAAGGATATTTTGGCAAACGTGAGTGAGAATAAAGAAGTTCACGTTATCTTCTGTATCATCAATAAGAGTTTACAAATCCTAGAGACTTTTGCTGAAAGCTAGATCGTAAGCGACCAGCTCTAGTAATGACCACTTTTTCGAACATTCACTGAGTGGTCGCTTACGAGAGCTTCAACTGTATGTAGAGAAAGAAGAACTGGAAACAAAGTATTTCAGCCTCGCAGGCTTTTGAGGACTGCACATTCAAATAACTGGGAGATCTCAGGTTCTGCCCAACTTTTGTGCTACTAAAGAACATTCATGAACAAATCAGGACCTGAGTAAAAAAGTCTTGATAACTAAACAAATTACTATAAAAATGTCCAGATAATGAAAATTATTGTGGCAGCTACTCACCATGATTGCATCTTGACTACATTCATTATTCGAGTCGGAAGATGCTAAAAGTAAATCTTCCTCACTATTGGATAATATTGGGTCCTATTTATGATAAAAAGCATGCAAAATCACAGGTTATTATCAATAAAGTTTAGGAGGCAGATGACATGAGTAAATTATGCAGGCAACATTTGTTTGTTTGTACTTCCTTAGTTTGGAGTGTGCACAGTATGAAAGCCAGCAAGCCATGCAAATGCTAAGTCCCTAACACTGTTTAAAGCACAATATTGTTACATGTATCGTATGTATATGTAGGGAGAGAAGGACTGGGAACAAGACATTACATTTTCTGCTTTACACGCTTGGCTCGCCAGCTTAATGGCTTGCTAGCTAACAGATTGTACATACAGTTACCCATACTTTGCATTCAGTGGTCATTAAATTGAAAAAAATTCAAACAAATCATTGAGTTTTGCATCAAAACTTTAAATTTTGAGGACTGCACATTCAAATAACTGGAAGATCTCAGGTTCTGCCCAACTTTTGTGCTACTAAAGAACATTCATGAACAAATCTGGACCTGAGTAAAAACGTCTTGATAACTATAACCTGCGATCAGGCTCTATTTTAGTTTCGTGTGCTACGTAATGTGGAGTTGGCGAAACGAAAAAATAGAGCCTGACCAAATTCCTCTTCGAAATTCCTTCCGCCCACCTTTTTTGATTGATTGACATGTCCTTCATCGGCCAATCAAATTTACTTCCATTACACCAATACACGCGTGGACGGCAGATTCACGCTATTTTGTTTTGACCAAAGTTAATTACCGTGGGAGCAATATTATAAACGAATTCGAAAGTTACCGTTGGCTTTAATTTGAGAAAAACACATTTAAAGCATGGGGAATGTTTTCGACGACTATATTGCGGCAAAGGCCGGTGTAATTCTCCCTCCGAACTTATGCAATCTTTTAAGCTTGACATCTTAATTTGTAATTGAGATAACCTAGCATTTTGTCGTTGGACGGTTTGGCAATAGATTTTTAAAGAAAAAAAGAGAAATACATTATTCCTTTAACGTGTTTGCCCATGAAGGTTTCTTTGGTGATTTGTTCGGGTAATATCTTCAGTTGCAGTGTATTTCTAGAATTGCGCGCAGTAAAATCATGATACGTTTGGCTGTTAATATAATTTTTTGATGGAGTACGAACAGTAAGATGGACTCGCAAAGTTTCTTTTATTGTTGTACAATTGATCTCTCTGGAAACATGCCATTTTAGTTTCTGGAGTGTGAGTTTTAAGTTAAATCAACTGGAAATATTATGAAGTGTGCAAACAAACCGTGTCATGTACAGTCAATAAATAAAGCCGTTTGATACACAGATATTCGAAACATGCATTCGTGTAACTTGCGATTTTATCAGCATCTCCTCCTGTTGATATATATGTCCCTTGTCTCATCCAGGAAACCAATATGCATCGGCTTTCATTGCCATTTGAAAGAACCAGCTATTTAGCTTTCAAAACATCAGGGAAGTTTGTGCCAAAGTACTTTCAACCCCATGGCCACAGAGCTCGACAACGGAGTAGCTAATTTCACTCGTTCCAGAGATTCAAACCCGATTCTGGACAAGTTATGAGATATTTCAGATGGCATATCTCCATTTACACAAATAAAATCAAGTTGCACCGTCCACGGCATTGTAATAACAAAAGGGAGCAAATTTCTTCGTACACTTATGGCGGATTAGTCTCGAGGACTTCGCGAGAGCTCCGCGCAATCACGATGGCATTTTCACTTCCGGCGTTTCAACAGCCAATCAGATCACGAGTTTGGTCGGCCAAAATTTGGCCGACCAAACGGAATTCTTGAGAGACTTTTGGTCAGGCCCAATTTTAGCGAGCGACGACATAAGAGAACATATGAGCGAAGCTAAAAATGGGCCTGATCGCAGGTTATGATAACTATAACTAAAATGTCCAGTTAATGAAAATTATTTTGGTAGCTACTCACCATGATTGTATCTTGACTACATTCATTGTTCGAGTCTGAAGATGCTAAAAGTAAATCTTCCTCACTATTGGATAATATTGGGTCCTATTTATGATAAAAAGCAAATAAAATCACGGGTTATTATCAATAAAAAATAGGAGGCAGATGACATGAGTAAATTATGCAGGCAACATTTGTTTGTATGTACTTCCTTAGTTTGGAGTGTGCACTGTATGAAAGCCAGCGAGCCATGCAAATTCCAAGTCCCTAACACTAGTACTATTTAAAGCACAATATTGTTATTGTATGTATATGTAGGGAGAGAAGGACTGGGAACAAGACATTATATTCCTGGTTCGCAGGCTTGGCTCGCTGGCTCACAGATTGTGCATACACTACAGTCCCTATAGTTTGTGTTCAATGGTCATTAAATTTAAAAGAATTCAAACAAATCATTAAGTTTTGCATCAAAACATTACATTTTGAGGATACATTCAAATAACTGGGAGATCTCTGGTTCTCTCCAACTTTTGTGCTACCAAACAACATTATGAACAAATCAGGACCTGAGTAAAAGTCTTGATAACTATAATTATAAAAACACCCAGATAAGTGGATAGCACTGAACGTGCATGCTGATTGGCTACTTAAACTCAGGATATCCTTGGCTATTCACCTGCGAGCAATTCATGCGGAATTTGTTGTAATGTTTGCAGGAATAAATGAGTTAAAATTATCTTTTTGTACTCTATTATATCACTGTTTTAGTATTTATACTAAAACAACTATTCACCAGAGTGTCCGTGGTTAGTGGTGGATATTTACCTTGCCGCCTTGTGACTCGGTAAATATCCAGCTCTCCACCTCCACTTTGGTGAATAATTGATTAATAATTATTGTGGCAGCTACTCACCATTGTACCTTGACTACATCCATTATTAAATTTAATGAATCAGAAGATGCTAATAATTTATCGTTCTCACCATTGGACGGTATTAGATCGTATTAATGAGAGCATCCAAAATCATGGGTTATCAAATATAAAATTTAGGAGGAAATTGACATGATTAATGCACGAAATCAACATTTTTAAAATGGAGCACACTTTTTCAGCTGCCAAATAGCAAATTTTGGTTGCCACGGCGGCTAGGCAGAAAGAAGTCATTCGTTTGATTGGAGATTTGCAGTTGGTTAATTCAGGAGACTTGTTTTAAATTATTTCAGTTCAAAGATATCAACAGAACAAAAAGGAACCTCCTCATTAATTGGCAAACATGTCTCAATTTCTTTTTAATCACTTTAATCACAGTTGCATGCTGGCAACCAGCTGGTCACCCCCAGGCTTAAAACCAACCCTAGGGCCAATCCTAGTCGCCAACCCGATAAATCAATGTTCATGAAGAAATCATGACCTTAGTTAGATTAAAAGTCCAGATAACCGAAATTCCCAGATGAAAAATGCAAAAATAATGCCAGCTACTCGCCTAGTCATCTTGACAACATACAATGTACATTATTTGAGTCTGGAGAGGCGGCAGTTCCTCCTCACTGCTAGATGCAATGCGTGTTGGATCCTCCAGAAAAATGTACATGTTCATGGACACGGCAAGAAATCAATAAAAATTGGGAGACATTTGATAAGAGAAGTGCACGCAACACTGTTTTTTTTTCTTCCTCTACTTTTTATAAACTTAAGAAAAAGAAGATTCTTACCTTAATTACTTCAGGTCATTCAGGGGAAAACATTTAAGGGAAATTAACCCCAGATAACCAACATTTTAACTGTAAAATTTCAAGAATTTCAAAAATATATATATATATATTTTTTTTTTTTTTTTGTCATAAAACAATAGGATTGCAGGGTTAATGTTTATGCCTTCTTGAGGAGAAGAGTTAGGACATTTTGTGACCGTACTGTTTGCATTTTGCACCACAATTAAGTGATGGCCAAGTGAACAAGGGTCAATGGAAATCGCAATTGCATCTTTAATATTGAGTGCAATCCTGGACATAATTATCTTACAATGCTCACATGCTTTTCTCTTGACATGGACATATCTGATCTGTTCCTTCAAAATTTAATTTGTTATCATCTTCTGACTTATGCACCAGTCAATTGAAACCCCCACCCCCCAGGTCCCGGGGATTATAGGGGCATTGACACACTTTTGCTCAACAATCTGTCCCTTGGGGGTGAAGCAGTTGACTGATTTTGACTTTGGGTCCCATCCCCACATGGGGAAGAGTAGCACTGGCATTCAAGTTTCTAAAGATGGCAGAAAGCATGAGAAAGGTAAAGCCTGGTTTTCACAAGCAACTCAAGTGCAAGCACAAGCACACACAAAAGAATCAAACTTTTTCCCTTTCCTTGTTTTTGCGCTTATGCTGGAGTTCCCTTGCGTCATGTGAAAATGAAATGCAGAATAAGCACAAGGACATTTGCTATGTCTGGCCAATTAAAGCACTCGCGTTCCAGATT
>OX421446.1:61960306-61962806 GCA_949126865.1 Montipora capitata
AACCGGAGAACCATTGTTGTGTATGAAGTATTCTTGTTGATCAGTCAATTGTCCCCACAAGAGATAAGAGAGAGTGGTTCATGATAGAAGAACTTTTCGATTATTTAAGGTCTTTCTTCTTTTAAGATTCAGAACTCACTCATCAAATAAGATTTCTGTTAAAATTTGTGATATGGTGCCAAATTACAACTGCTGATGTGGGTTCAAAAACAGTATTGACACTTTAAATCGACATGATTAGTTGATGGGTTATTACAACAATACTGTATCATGCTTCCATACATATGTGAAACACCAAAATTATGTTTGTGCTGCCATTATTGTGATACCATGAAGGAGTCAATTGCCTATATTTTATCTTCAGGTACTTATAACTAAAGAAAAACAAACTTAGCAAACCCAATTTTTGTTCTTATAAAGTGATGAGCAAATTACCTAAACAGAAACGTTCATCTTGGTTTTATACTGCTCACTTTTTGGCCAGTGCTAAGAAATGTTACTATGCTTAGCTATAACATCACTATCGTTTCATATAATGCCATAATGCTGCAGTCTGTGGTTTCCAAGAATGTGCCATTTATGGCTGTAACTGCTACACCAACAAGGAAAATAAAAGACAATCATAATCTCTTTTGATCCTTTAAATTTTCAATCAAAGTGTAGACCATAATGATTGAAGCTTCTTCAGGGAACTATTATTAGTACACAGCTTCATTGAATTGAGCTGCTGAACCAGATATGTTACAGATGATAAAAATATGTTGGTCAGTGCAAATAAAGTTCCCTTTACTGATTTTGAATTATCTTAACTCAACCTGTGCTTGATACAAACGACAGTGTTTCAGGGAATTCCTGCCCATAATTTGTTTCCCAGAGTTCTGAGAGCAGACAACATGCTCTCAATTTTGGGGCTAATATTTCTTTTTGCAATTTCTTTTTTTGCATTATTTCTTTTTGCAAATATTGAAATTAAAGGGTTACATCCAATTTTCGCAAAAAAAAAAACCATGATGTGGTGGACAGTTACCTGTACATCAACAATTCTCATTTTCAATTAGTGTATGCAATAAACCTGTGAATTCTCTGGCAATGTAACCAATGAAACCATCCACTACCATGGTTCAAGTCAATGGCTATGGCAGTTTTGTCCTTTCCATTAGTTGGCTCTGGTCTCAGCTGCACTTGGACCTGACAGTTTGCTTTTATTTTTCTCTATGCCATTTTCAAAAATTCCTGTCTTGGCTTCTCGTGGGCACCACCAATACCTTAAAACACCAACGTGTACAGCACATTTTTATCTCCTGAAATTCACTACTGCTGAAAGTACTGTCATGTAAGCAATTTGACTATCAGGGGGCTATCTTCACAAGATAGCAGCATTTCTCTGAACAAGAACCCCAAAAAACGAATGGATTCTGTCTGTCTGTCCCAAATTGACATCTTATTTCAGAAGGTAAGCATGGGTGACTTAGTTTATGTTAAGATATGTTTTGAAACATTACGATACCTGAACTACCTGTCCACTACGGGCAACTTTCAGTGACATGTTGAACTAAAATTATATTTTTAATTTTAAGGACAGACTATTTACAGTTTTCCAGTCCATAATGTGAGAAACAATAAAACATTTCCTTCTTCATGAAGGTCTTCATTTTCCTCTTTGTCATCCTTTAATCTTTGACCAAAAAAATATTCCATGGCCAGCCGTTTCTGGGAAAGACGAACAGTTGCATCAACATTCATCCCGTCAACATCTAACAATGGACGGCGTTGCTAAAACGCGGGTCAAGGGTCAAGGGTAAGGGTAAGGGTAAGGGTCAAGGGTAAAGGTCGAGGGTAAGGGTCGAAGGTAAGGGTCGAGGGTAAGGGTCAAGGGTAAGGGTCGAGGGTCAAGGGTCGAGGATAAGGGTCACCATTTTGAAAGATGGGCCAGGAGCCCATCTGGAGCGTGTAACTTCCATACAGCATCTGTGAAACGGCGTTTTCACAAGTAGGTTTATTTTTAGACTAGCCCTTCCCGAGAATTAGGTCAAAAAACAAAGGCAGTTCCGGTTTGGTGACCCTATGACGTCAGCTTAATTTCTTGTAGTTGGTCATCGGGCTCCTGTGGAGTCTCACTCGCGGGAAATGCAATGGGTGTTAAAAAAGGTTGACAGGCCTACACGACTCCCTTGTACGTGGTCTGGTTTCTGTTGCCTTTGTCATAATGTTGCTCTCTTGAGTACATATTTGAATGGACGCCTCTTTTAGGCGGTTCCTGTAGGATTCATTTAGCAATGGTTTTTGCCCTGTGATGCTTTACATTTGAATCTCTACACTGCTGTGTGATACGTTTTCTTCCAAGAAAATAGTTGGTCTCGAAAATAATGTTTTTAGTTTCTTGGTGTTGAATTTCTCAGCAGTAATGTGAATGCGACCTTATGGCCTCTGGCTTTTGCGCCAATTTTAATTCTAGGCTCGACCGATATGTTCATCGGCGGTAGAAGAGAGTGATCTTCTG
>OX421446.1:61972806-61982806 GCA_949126865.1 Montipora capitata
CAAGCTACATACTTCAAACTTGGTGAATACAACCTTCTACCTAGTATTTTAACGTTGCGATTCAGAAATTGTGAAAAATTCAATTTTGGAAGAAGTTATTTGCTATCGGATTCTCATACAAACACTGTAATTTCTGACCGCTTTGCCTACCCGTCAAGATGGCGTCGAAAACCGTGATAGGGCCTATCTTTACATCACCAGAAGGAAACGGAGCCGTAAATCGGAGAACTTTGCTGCTCATGTAATCCTGTTGTTAGAAACCGTTACCTCACCGTATCCGAATATCATTTCTTCGGGAGGCATTGTATCTGAAACAAAACTGAACAGCCAAGAAAAGTATTAGTTTTTGCGAACTTGAAAATAACTGAAACAACTTTCTTCGCTGCTTATAGTTTAATAGACTAATCTCGATATATTAAAATTCAGTCCTAAACAAAGGAAATCACCTTGAGGTTCTGGGGAATAAACTCATGCAAATCCTTATTTATTCCCCAGAGTCTCGAGATGGTGCCTTTTGTTTAGGACTGAAGTTTAATATATCGAAATTGGTCTGTTAATGGAGAGGCAAATAGTGATTTCGATGCCAAGATAAAACAAAATTCAAATAGGTTCTCAAAGGCAATTTTAATTAGATATTTAATTGTATAGAGGAAAAAATCTCGAAATTTCATTCATGTCATAATTGGGCCATAGGCACCTAAAATCTCGGTAAAATAAGAAATACTAAAGTAGAACGGTAAGATTCGTTTGAAACATATAGAAGGCATCACCCATTTGGCACTCCACGCCTACTAAGCTCAAAGGTGAATTGGTAAGAATTTGCACACAACCTGCGGATGTTCCTGTAAAACAGACGGTACAAAGAATGAGAGATCCGAGAATCAGTCGCCCAACATCCATGGTTGAGACAAGCAACAAGACCATAACCCGCACCAAACGGAAGAAACAAGAAAAGAGTGGACAATGCGCCTGACACAGACTTTAAATACAGGCCAGCTGGCCAAAAAAAACACATGGAGAAAATTTTTTTCGCTAAGTTGACATGTTCTCGGGGATTGCAAAATGTGATATATCACGACACAAACAAAGCATAATAATTTGTCTCAAGGAATATTCCACACGCATGAAATTGTTCATCTGGCAGCAGAATCACACAGCAGCGAGAAATTCATTATCGATCAGTGATGATTTTATAGAGGCGTGGCAGTTGTCTTTTGTTTTGTTTATTATTTATTGATTGGTCCGTTTTTTGCAAGTTAATTCCTGATAAAGAAAACAAACTGGATCCAATGTTGAGAACTCAACAATTTTACTGTTTCTTTTGTACAAAGTTGTGATCTCTGAAGAACAATTATATGTCACTACAATAAATTCTAATTAAAATTTAACCCTCTAATACGTATTTTTTTTGTTGATTCGTGGCTATTGGGTAGTGTACCTTTATTTTCTACGCCTTTTGCTCGTCGGGTGACTCCATTGATCACTTCATATGCGTCAAAAATCAGCAATTTCAAAGCAACAATATATTCAATTGTCTTCGTTGGTGTCGTAATTCTTTTATATAATTTGTATCTCATTTATCCTTTCTATGGAACAATCAGATTTTTCACCCGCATCTCAAAAGAAAAAAAAAACTTTCCCTTAAAGAATGCTGGTTCTCATCGTTGGTTATTTGAACAATCATGCAAAAGTGTTCGCTTTGTTGACGAAGTGCGGTAGTAAGTGTGACATGCGCTGCGGGCGCGCTAGGCGCGCTAGGTGCGCCCATACATATGCACGGGCGGCGAACCTGTTGCTTTTGCTGTTATAAAAGGCCTGTTCAAAACTACCTTTGCACGTTTTCAGTCTTCAGTAGCTGTGGATTTTCGAAAGCACAGATGGTTTCTTCCGTCATGGGCAAATTGGCCTCTCTAAGTTTATTGCTTCTGGCTCTTTCTTCATCGCCGATTTCAGGTAACACGAATGGTGTGAACTCTCGACGGCTCAATTCTACAGTCAACAGCTGATGTTTCGGGTTAGATAGCACTCACCCTCACTCATCACATGGCGCGAGATTTCAACATTTGAACTTGTGTTTGTTTTTTAGGCAAACTGCACAACGGCGAGGCGCACATCACTTTCAATCGAGATGACGATTACAAATGTAAACGTTTTGATTTCGACCCGAAGGCTGAAGCCACCAACAACGTCCATGTTCAAATGCGATTGAAGCTCCTTGCTTACAACGTTGCAGTATCCTGGATTGAGTCTATTTCTAGTGCCGGGTGAGTAAATGCTATCAATTCAAGCGTTCACACACGGTGAAATAGAGAATTTTAATTCTGTCTTTTGAGTTTCTACGTCTTCATAGGGAAAATACAGACTGATCCTTTGTCACTTATTTTAAACTTTTCTCGTGTAGGCAAATAAAAATGATAAAATGAAAGTTGCGGAAATAATTTGGTGTATAAATAAGATTTGAGTGATAAATCACAATCGCGAAGAAGAAACTTCAACAGAATCTGAGCGACTTGAAAGCACCTTAACTATATGTGTTGTCTTCGAGCAAGTTTCGATTTTTGAACTTCTCCGCCAGACGTTTCACTAGGACTCACGTTTATTCGGAATATGATAATAACTAAGTACAGTTCGCTTTGACAATTTTTAGCAAGTAGCAATCGAACAAGATGACTTCTCAGCTGGCTTTGCCAGGAATTTCACCAGGTCCAGCGGTTATTTCGCGGAATATCATAATAACCACAGGAAGCTTTGACAAATTAAGGAAGTAGTAATGCTAGAAAAGGCTTTTTCGCATTGTCGGGGCTTAAATAGTTCTTCCCTCCTTTTTGCAGTTTCACCGGCTGTGTGACCGTGTCGGGACCCATCGACCAACCCCTTACAATTTACATGACCTGGGTAGCTTTTGAACCAGCCGACGTTGATGGTTTTGGTGTTTCCAGAGTAGATAGTGTTCCCTTCTGGACCACAGGCTCAAAGTGCATTGATGTACGAACTGGTGCCACGGTAAGGAGTCTCTCCGACAAAACTTTCCAATTTCAAAGTTTTAATGTAATAAAATAGATGTCACCAGATTGAATTTTTTAGTATTCCCGTTTCCACTAAAGAAATCAAGGGCGATGTTTCTTATTTTGATTGCACACACGTGATTAAGACGGCCATGTTGGTACCAGAAAAACAGAATAATGTTCCTCAAGTTTTGCATAATAGTCAAATCATCAGTTCACAAAAGACTTTTTGGCCATTGCCCTTTCCACTAGCATGGCCGCCGTAATATCAGCTGCAATCATGAAAGAATTTTAACAAAAATAGTATGCATGATAGAAATATCCTTTCTTGGAGTATTTGGTTGAAGAATCGACCACTCCAAAGTGCTGCAGTTGCACTTTATCACGCACTTTCAAAGAAGACCCCGAACCTTTTTGCGGCAATCTTCATTACCAATTCCCGCTATATTTCACCAAAACACTTGAGCTTTTCTGTTCTCTTTATCTACAATAAGCGCCAAAAGTGTTGAGACACTTTCCCTTTTAAGGAATCTTGGACAAATTTCCCCCACCCCCCCAACAACACTGAAGGGGGAAGGAGTGGGGGTGCAAGTGGAAAATGTAACGTGAAGGTGATTTTTCCTTAACTGTTGTCTTCTCAGTTCAGTGTCTCTTAAAGATAATAAGATTGAAACTTCTGCTAGCGTGAAAAATGGCTCGGTGGCGCTTTCCGTAAGACCATGACTCTTGTTTTCCAATGCTCGCACTCATGCAAAAGACTTGACGGACATCAAGCAAATCACGTTGACGAGTTTGGCGTAAAATGCATACAAAAAGAAATGAAGCAGAGATTCCAACCCTGTCAATAGACCATTTTACAGTTGTAGCTAAGCTGCCTGGCTTTAGAATGGAAGCGAGGCTGCCGGTGACCCTGTTTTGATACAAACCTTTGTGCTTTTCTAATGTTACTGTAGACTAATTTGAATCACAACAACACAATTTACATGATAAAAGCAGTGAGGTCTGTATCAATTCAAGGTCACCGGCAGCCTCGCAGCCATTTATAGGCCAGGTCACTGAGCAAACAACTGTAAAATGGCCTATTCCAAAAAAAAAAAGGAATGTCTCAATGCGGCGTAGCCGCGCCCGCGAGCGCCGCAGGCGCGTCTCAAGTGGGGTCCCGAGGCATGCTCCCCGGGAAAACTTTTACAGACATGTGCCTCTAAGATGACATTTCCTGCATTTTTTTAAGATCGCAGGTCACAATAAGCGAAGGCCAAGGCTTATTGGCCCCTATCACGTTTTTTGATAACAATATTTGCTTTGGACTTATTTATTGACAATTTCAAGCTCAAAGTAAACACGGAAGGCCGAAAAGAATCGTCCTAAAAAGACTGGTTAAATAAAGAAAACAACATCTTTCTTTGGCTAGGAAGTTTCAAAAACCGGGAGAATATTGAGCGAAAACGAGAGGCCCGAAACATTCACCGAAAACAAGAGGTTTCCGGCCAAAACGGCAGAGTTGGAATCTCTGAAGAAGGACCCATGTCTCAGTATGCATGGACCAATCAAACGAAACGTTTGGAAACTCGTCGGAGGAATAGTCGAATTCGGAAATTTGAGTCATTTGACTCCCACGTTCCTGTTTTGAAAAGGTTTCGTCGAATGGTAAGGGTCCCTCGGCAGAACCACAGTATAGTACGAGCTGGCAGCTCTGAGACTTATTAGCTTGCATACGTCTAATCTTTTAGTTCACCTCTCCTCCTCCGCTGGTTTTTCTAACTGTTATCCATACCAACCCACCGAAAAACGTCCACGATGCAACCAGCATTTGGGCTGAGGAAGTCACTACCTCGAAATTCCAAGTCTGCCTCCGGGAATTGAAGAACTTTGACGGTATCCACGAAAATATTCTAGTGGTATGTACAGAAACAAACCACCTTTTTGTATCACTATGACAGCAATATGGCTTATCTTATTTACGTCTTACGTAACTTTTCTCTTTCATTGAAAAGTCATTAACAGGCATTTTCCCACGCTCGCGTCACTGCATTTGTCAAGTTTTGTGGTTTTTAATTCTTTTTGCTGTTCTCTGATTGGCCAGAGTTAGTGTCATTTGCACACACAACCAGTTCATTCAAACCCCTATTATTTACAACTGCATTTAACATCTTCATGTGCATTAATATGATCAGGCAAGCCGCTCACCAAAACCTTTGCGAGTTAATGAAGAAAGAATGCTCTCCCCGGGCTTCCTTTCCGTTTTGAGTGACCTATCCACAGAAATGGAAAGAGAAAAAGCCACATGGATTGTAATAAGCATCACTAAAAGTTTATATTTTTGCAGAACGTTTTGGCACTGTCCTCCATACCCTCCACCTGGCCAATACCAACTGGTCAAGAAATAAACTTTCCAAATGTCAATATTCCGCGTGAAGATACAGTCTACAGCTTTTGTAAGGTGAGCCAGAAAACTTCCCAGCAAGCTTAGAGAGAAAAATACTTCAACTGGTACCGTGTTTGAAAACACGGTATATACCGGTTTATTAGTGAGTTGGCGAATATTGCACCCGCTGATTGATTTCTACTTTTCAGGAAATTACCTTTCCCAAGCCGTTTTACAGCACACCCAGGATAGTCACCACAGCCGAACATAACAAAAACACCATTGAACCAGATAACAATGCCATTTCCGAATGGACCAGGGTGAGTAAAACAATACTATGTTAAGAAGATACCAATTCTGGCGACGTTGGCAACTTAAAGTTAAGTTACAATATAAAAGGGAGCACACTCGCCTTCCACGATGTCCCGGGTTCGGTTCCGAACTCGTGGCAATGAGTTAGGCAAAGTTTGTTGGTTCTTTACTCTTCCCTGCGAGGTTTCCCTTTCTCCGGCGGGTTGTCCAGGTTTCCCCTCTCCACAAAAACCAACGTTTAAAAAAATTTATAATTATAATAATAATAATTATTATTATTATTATTATAATTATTATTATTATTATTATAATTATTATTATAATTATTATAATTAATAAACATCTGGAAGTGAAGTAAATTACCTCGATCTGCTCTAATTTTTGTTCTAGTCCCAAACTACTAGGATTCAAAAATCCATTCACTTCAAAACTAAGTAATAAACAGAAGTTTAGTGAACTTTCAATAGTTTGAAACTAGAGTCTATTACCAATCACTTACTATGCTTGCCACAACAAGTCTGTACGGTTGCCTTGGCTACCGTTCCATTCACTTTAACTATAAAGAATGTTCTCCACTTTCGCCTTTCAGTCAGTTACCACGACAAAACTAGAGGTCTGTTTGAAGGATATCCAACGATACGACGCCAGCCACGACCCCATTATTGTCAATTACATGGCCATAGGATGTGAGTACAGTCAATATCCAAAGCATCCCAGAGCAGCGAATAGCCACCAATCGCTTCCTTCAGTTCGTAAAGCATAACAGTACCACGGTACGGGTCGAGGATACAACTCCGACAAGACTGATACTTCGTTTTTAAATTGCATTCTCGTCACCAGAGCCTCGGGTTGACCCAAGGCTCTGGGGAAACTCTATGTAGGAGAACATGCGCTGTAGGGTTCTTATAGCCAAAAATTGGCAATTTGAACCTTACGGCGCCTGCTCACTCCTCGTGCTAACATGAATGCACCAATTAGAGACGCTTTTCATTGTTCTTCACGAAAACCAATGAGAAGACACTTTGTTTCAGGGTTCCCCAGAGCTCTTCTCTCCTTTAGTCAAGAGAAAAGCTCTGGGGTCGAGATTGCTTTAAATTGATAGAAGTTCCCTATTCCGAAAATAGGACACGCTTGTCTATCCCATTCTGGCCCGTTAAATGTGGTCGGCCTTAACATGGTTTCCTCTCGAAACCAAAAGTAGCCAGGTCAGGAGGGGAGTTTAGTGCTGGAGAGACGATCAACCTCCCATTTCGATTGTCCAAAAAACCACTTGTAAATTTGCGAACATAACAAAGCTCTAAATCTTGTTTAATTCACATACATCAATCTTATTTGACGTGACCTTAGCTGAAATCAAAAGGGTTTCTTTCTATTTTTCCAGTTATTGACCCGTGCTATCAAGTAGACTGTGGTCCCTACAAATACTGCAAAGTGAATGAGGCCGACATGACACATTCCTGCATTTGCAACAACTGCACTTCTGAATCCAGCATTTACAATTATAACCAGCAAGTTTGTGACAGCAATGGTGTCACTCATGATACCAGATGTGATCTGAACAGAGAGATTTGTCTTGGAAACACCAACGCCACCTGGGTACACGACGGTCCATGTGCACGTGAGTACACACCGCAGTCAGTGTCATTTTCAGTTCCATGCCAACAAGCAGTAAAATTCTGTTCACACACGGAGAGGATTACTCCTTGAAGCAAATTAAACGAAAATACAAAGCTAATTTGACTTATACATTAAACCGAAATAGCAATTTCAAACATCAAACTGCAATAGGGTTCTCCTGTTATTTCTTATTCTAAATCGTCCCTCTTCAATTTCTTAGTTTCTCTTACCCTAGATAGGATCTTCCATGTAGAAGAAAGACATTGCATTGATTTGATTTAAAATAATGCTAAGCTGTGAATCTTCACGTTTTCTCCTCAGCTTTTGTGCTTGAAAGAGGACGCGTGGCTCTCCATCTCCACACAACCGACGTGGAATGCAAAAAAGTTGACTTCAGTCCCACAAGTTTTCAGAGCAACGAAGGAAAAATCAACGTGCAAACCTCCATCAACTATTTCAATGGCACTGGAGGCTTCGTTCACGATGCAGCCGTGACCTGGGTAGAAAGTGTCACTAACTTGAACTTCAAACTTTGCGCGCTGAAAGCGGGACGAGCAGAACGCTTGACACCAGATGATGGCCTCACTTTTGTGGATTATGTTGCCATCCAAGAATCACCGGCTGGTGCAGCTGCAGGACACCTTCAAATGCCAAGGAGGTGGTGGGATGGAACAACCTGCCAAAAACTCAATTTCCAACCGGTAAGGATACGAAAAAGGTATACCCTAAATGTTGGTAGTTTACCCTCTAGAGAGTTTTCTCCCAGGAAGCCGACGATGGGGAACTAGGAAAATCCGATTCTCATCTGGGGCTCGGAGTTTCCAGAGTTCCCTATGGGTTCTATTAACATTTCATTTCATATGTGAAATCACTTTAAATTGCTTTATTATATATTATTAATCATCGCACACTGCATGCAGCTCTTCCACTTTCAAATAAGTAACGCCCATCTTGTTTATAACTACAATAACCAATTTAATTTTATAATCCCAATTGATACAATACTTTTTATTTCACACCGAAGGGGCTCTTTACCAAGACACCGTACGTCTTCCTAACTGCCGAACATTCTGTGTTGGGACAAAAGCACGACGCTGCTACCGTCTGGGTAGAAAATGCCAAAACCGAAGGATTTTACGCCTGCTTACGAGAAATGCAGAATTTTGATGGAATCCACGAGAATATCACAGTGGTAAATACGACTTCTTCTGCTTTGAAATTAACAAATACCGTTACAGTATAACGGTCATTTACTCATTAACTTTGTCCGATCAAATGAGTTATTCCAACTAAACGAGGGAACTCCCTTTAAAAAAAAAGCACCTTGACAACTTTGTAGTAAATTGCCCTCGTAACAAAAAGGAGGAAGAAACAAATAAGAGATGTTAAGAGCTTCAGCATGAAGGAAAAGGGCTTCACTGACAATCCTGTTAATTTTTTTCAGAATTGGATTGCCTATCAGATTCTGCAGAACGCAGCAAAACTCGAAAGTAATCAACAAATAGTCAGCTTTCCAAATGACGAACAACCCAAGGCAGGCCACTACAACGCCTTTTGCCAGGTAACCAAGAATTTCGAGATTCAATGGTCTCATCAAGAAGGAAAAAAACATTGGTTGAGGCTAGCCAACTACCCGTAATGCAAAAAAAAAATTAATTTCCCAAAAGGTTTTTTTATTAAAAAACGAATAGGTTTTAGTTCAATTTGTCGTTATAATTATCCAGTGCTTCACGACCAACTCATCCTCTTGTTTCGAATGAAAGCTTGATAACTATCTATAACAATAAGTTTTAAAAATAACTTCAATTAAACACCTAAAAACGCACGATTCAGTTTTACAAATTCTCCAACATTTCACCCGTTGTACATTTTTTCTCCAGGACAAGCAACTGCCCAGCTCCTACAGCAAAGCGCCCACAATAATTGTGTCAGCGGGTCATGTGTCGCACGGTTTCTCTGATCGTTTGATTCCAGAATACAACAGCATTGCATCATGGGTGGAGGTAATCCAGCTTAAAGGAATCTTGGCTTTCTGTCACTAATTACTTCACAGAAAATGACTCCAAACTAACCACCGATGAGCGCAGCTTGTCGTTAAGTCCCGATTTCACGAAATCGGTATGAAATTAAAAGCCATTTGTCTCTAGAATTAATGTATGCTGCAAAAGTGTGCTACTACATATGCGAAAATTGATTCGACTGATCTGTCCTGGAGCCGTCGCCAGAAATAACAGGAAGCAAGTACTAAGGCCTGTTCCCAGTAACTAATTGAACGAAAACGTTGTATTTTCTGCTATCTACGACAATCTAACAGAAGATCTTGTAAGAGCATATCAAACACATTTTCATGGAAATTGACGAAACGCGAAGGAACAAAGTCCAGATGTCTATTTCGTAATTCATCGAGGCTTAAATTTACCGCGACAACATCTAATTGGATTTCATCAAATTGATTTCTTACTTACTGGACTAAATACGGAAATTTTAAAATATCTCGCAAGTAGAAAATAGTTTCTTATCTCTGCCAACTTCCTTGTACAGCCTTTCTTTTGCTTACTTGATTTGGAGTTCTCGAGAGAGACTCTGCATGAATAGAATAAGATCTTCTCTTTGAGTATGCGATGCATGTCGCCAGGATACAGTCTCGAACCCAAGCCTAATAGGCCAGATCTTACCGCCATCTTGGTTTTTTACGGTACAG
>OX421446.1:61990306-62000306 GCA_949126865.1 Montipora capitata
CGACTGCATCGGCGCTATTTCATCCAGCAGAGAAGAACTCGATCAATTTATAACCTCCGTCAACTCTTTTCATCCGGCTCTTAAATATACCTGGGAAATTTCGGAAACTTCATTGGCTTTCCTAGATATCAAAGTTTCTATTAGAGGCAACATGCTATGTACTAGTGTGCACTACAAACCTACTGATTCACACAGTTATTTGTTGTATTCATCGTCACATCCATCACATGTTAAGAACTCCATTCCTTATTCTCAATTTCTTAGACTTCGACGTCTATGTAGTGATGACTCCGATTTTTCCAGCAAATCAGAGGAGATGTGCCAGTTCTTCGAAAAACGTGGCTATCCTGTCTCTGTGATCAAAGCGGGCCATCATCGCGCCCAACAATTTGATCGACAGTCATCACTACAAACGTCACAAAAAGATAAGAATGACAGAATTCCATTCACCCTCACTTTCCATCCTCATAATCACGCAGTCAAAAGCATCATTCTTAGTAATTTTAAATTACTCCAAAATGATCCCGAGACTGGTAGAATCTTTTCGCAACCTCCACTTATTTCATTCAAACGCGACAAAAACGTAGGCAACTTTTTAGTTAGAAGCGCGCTCAAAACTAACGAGCAACCCGGCACTTTCAAATGCGCGCGCTCACGATGCAAAACTTGTCTTTTCATTGTTAACACTAGCAAGATATCGGGACCTAAGCGATCTGTTAAGATCACCGATCGTTTCACATGTACCTCCGCAAATGTCATTTATTGCATAACCTGTACGTTATGCAATAAATTATACATTGGTGAGACAGGTAGACGACTAGGTGACCGATTCCGCGAACACCTTCGCGATGTTGAGAAGAATGACAAGGATGCATCTAAGCCAGTCGCTCGCCATTTTAATCTGCCTAACCACTCCAAAAAACACATGGCTATCTGCGGCCTTTCCCTACATCTAGGTACGACGGAAAGCCGCAAGAATCTGGAACAAAAATTCATCTTTCAAATCGGCACCCTTAATTCTCACGGTATTAACGAACGCTTTTCATTTAACTAATATATTCCTATTTTTCACGTTGCCATGTTACCACCAATAGCGTAGCTCCTACTCTACTATAAAAACTACACGTAACCCATAATCCCTCGATTCGCTCTGACGAAGGGCTAACGCTCGAAACGTCAGCTTTTAGAATCTCTGTACGGTGGCCAATTTACATTATCAACTCCGTTGATAAAACCAAATTTTTGTATACTACTTCCCCACCGACGCAGCACCACAGTTTCTTTAGAAACTACCCCTTCATTGTTGTATAGAATAGCCTTGCTTTTTCATAACACGTTTGATTGCTGATTTATTGAGACTTGCATCATCCATCCCTCCCCCTGCAAGGACAGTTTTTACTTTTGCAGACCTACACATGCACTCCCTTAGTAATTTCACGTAATGTTATTAAGGCCACTTAAAACAATACCAATAATAAGGAAAGGGGAATGATATCTCCGCATTCCTGTCACAGCCCATTATATCCGTCCCCTTATTTGCCACTTACAGTGCATGTATTTTTATACGCCTCGTTCTTCAAACAACACTGCTAGTAGAACACAATAGTGGCCCGGGTATTCTACATGTATGGTTACTCCCTCATCACCATGTCGTAGGACAAGCAATGTGGTGTGCAGTGGCAAGGTTTGGTCGAATACCAAATTTCCTATGACATGGTATACCTTCACTGGTGTCCCATGTCCAAAGAATGTCACATGTTTAGTATCATGAAGCCTTTTTATACCAAGCTATTCACCAAACCTTGCCACTGCACACCACATTGCTTGTGCAAGGATATACTGTATGTAAATATTTCATATGACATGGTATACAAAGATTTCTCACTTGTTACTTGTCACTTGTACATGTATTTTCGTGCGACATGGTCTACTTCACTTGTGTCTCATGTCCAAACAATGTAACATGTTTAGTAACTGAAGCCTTTTATACCAAACCATAAAATATAATTGTAGCCAATCAGAATGCAGGGAAGACTGTGAAATAATAACTGTACATGCAGCTGTATTGCACCAAACCTTGCTACTGCACACCACATTGCTTTTGCAAGGATATAATTATGTAACTATTTCCTATGAGTTGGTATATAAAGCTTCCAACATTAAAAGTTAGTAGCCCAAGTCATTTTTTCAAGAGCCCAGAATTAATCAATTCCAGCGGGGATCATATTTACAAGAAAGTGGTGATGAATCAAGTGAGGCACACATTCAAGCTACTTGTTCAGAAATTTGGTCGCCTGCGCTCGCAAATAAGGCACCTCAGGCGACCGTTAGGCAGCAGCCTTGCAAAGCTTTGTCACATGGTATTTGTCACTTAAGTATTTTGTTTGCATGTACATGTACAGGTGTATGCAAGCCTTTACAAAAAAATCCAATAGTCTTTTGTGGTATTCCATGGTACAAGTAGACTACTCAAAAGCATTGCATAAGAATTACTAGAATTTCTCATGAAAGATTATAAACCTACCATACATGTACATGTACTGTAGAACTGGCTCTGTAAAACTTAAAACAAAAGTTTTGAGGAATAAAAATTCCTCAGGATGTCCTTTTTTGTTGTTACTGTTTGAACTAGACAAAGTACGCATCACAGTTCTTCGTCTAGTTCATACAGTAACAATACAAAAAGGACATCCTGGGGAATTTTTGTTTCTCATGCAGTTTTCTGCATGATTCCTCCACTGTTTTAATTGGATATGGTAAAACTCACAATATCATGCTTTTAGTACTTTATGGCCAGGAACCCAAGAAAAGAAGGGCAATTTATAGGTGATATACCAAAGTTGTTTTGAGTTGTAGCCCTCAAACACTAATTCCTTTAAAAAATCATGAAAAACTAAAAATCAATAATTATTATTGATTTAATCACATGCACAAAATGATCAATTTGGAAATGTGGACACTTGTGGAATGCTGTCACAGGCTTCCAGATAAGTTTGCAATTCCTTTAGCGTCATTATTCAGTTTCATTTACACCAGAGGATTGCTTATGAATGGCAAAGTGTTGTGTTACATCATTCATTGAAATGTACATGTAGCTTATGCATTGATTGATTGATTGACTGGTGTGAATATTTTCTAGGGTCTACATGTACCTCAACCACAAGATGCAGTGCTGAAGAAAATTGTGCATTGAAATTTAATTGGAGGGAATTTCTTGAGATGCAAGAAGCAGACAGTCCTCTGATTGTGAATTGTGATGCAAATGTAGATTAATAGGGACCTTAAGCAACGACGACGAATTGGACGACGACGACGAGTAGAGTTGCTGAGGGACTAGGCCGAGGACGTCGTTCACGGCGGGAAAACTAAAATGTTAAGCACGCACTTGAACGTGGACGAGGACATGTAAACAAAACAGTGCTCATTTATCGTGAAA
This sequence comes from Montipora capitata, assembly GCA_949126865.1. Classification (NCBI taxonomy): domain Eukaryota; kingdom Metazoa; phylum Cnidaria; class Anthozoa; order Scleractinia; family Acroporidae; genus Montipora; species Montipora capitata. Next base: position 61,993,743 of record OX421446.1, read on the forward strand.
ATCGAGAAACAGTCCAATAATTTTATCATGTCTTCTTTTCACGAGGTCCAAGAGCAACTTCTTTTGAGTTATGAGGTCGGTAATCTAGATGAAGATGAGTTTTTGCTACTACACGAGCAATTTATGCCGAAAAATCCCAATTTCTCGTACGAGGAATACGAGAGGTTTTCCCTCGATGAGATGAACGATGCCGAGTGCTTGGCAGAGTTTAGATTTAGAAAGCACGACTTGCAAATTCTCTCAGAGGTTCTTCAAATACCTGATAGCTTCAGATGCTATCAAAGAAGTGTTGTTGACGGAATGGAAGGTCTCTGCATTCTTCTTAGAAGATTAAGTTATCCCTGCAGATACAGTGACATGATTTCTCGATTCGGACTGCCAGTACCAGTTCTCAGTATGGTCAGTAATGACGTCTTGGATTTTATATATAACACTCACAGACATCGCATAACACAGTGGAACCACAATGTGCTTAATCCAGCTGCATTACAGATTTACAGTAACGTTATTTCCGGCAAAGGAGCTGCTTTACATAATTGTTTTGGGTTCGTTGATGGGACCGTTCGACCCGTATGCAGACCAGGAGAGCACCAAAGAGTCATCTACAACGGCCATAAGAGGGTTCACGCTCTAAAATTCCAGTGTGTGGCTCTACCCAATGGTTTAATTGGTAACCTATTTGGTCCAGTGGGTAAGTTTTGCGGGGAGTGTTTGTACAAAGAGAGAGTGGGCGATTTCATTTTCACTATGTTTTTAACAAGAAATATTGGAAGAGTGTCCGGGGTAAAGAGTGAGAGGCTCATGTGACAAACCTGTACAAGAAGCATTTTTAGTTCCTTACGAATTTTTTACTTCCTTTTACTGTTTCAGAGGGTCGTAAACACGATGCTGGAATGCTAGCTGATTCAGGACTTCTTCAAGACCTACAACGCTTTGCAAATTCACCAGCTGGCAATCCATTTTGCTTGTACGGCGATCCGGCATACCCTCATAGAATTTACTTACAGACGCCATTCCGAAATAGAGCCCTTACTGCCCCAATGATTGCTTTCAACCAGTCTATGAGTACAGTGCGGGAGTCCGTAGAATGGCTGTTTAATGACATTGTAAATTATTTTAAGTTTATGGACTTTAAAAAGAATCTAAAAATTAGTTTGAGTAGTGTAGGAAAGATGTATGTCGTTTGTGCAATTCTCAGGAATGCTCTTACATGCCTATATCCAAATCAGACATCACAATACTTTAACTTAGATCCGCCAACACTACAAGATTACTTTGTTTGAAAGTAATTCAAATAATATACTGGTAATCAAAGAGGAATGACATGTCAGTGCAATAATGAAAGTTTCATGTGAATAGCAATGCATTGTTTCTTGAGTGCTTTTTTCTTTCAGGGTGTATCAAGCGAGGGCAGGTTAATTTGATACAGGAGTGTATTAATAAATGACAAACTGCTTTATAAGATTGTTTTGTTTAAACTTGAGTTCCAGCCAAGAGGCACAACATCTGGAATGCATTAACTGGTGACAGGAGCCTGCTGGCGAATGTTCCAATCATACCACAAAATTAGGAGTTAATTATTTACCAGAGGAAGGGGAGGGGAAGAGGAAAAATGTTGCCCCACCCCTTTCTGATACATTTTTTCATATTTTCTGACCCTCCCACCTTTGACAGATAACCCCTCAATTCCAACCGATACAGGAGGCTTCATTTTGTAGCCAGTCAGGCAAGATGGGCATACACTGTACCATAAAATAAACTTGAAACTTTGAAACACAAAGCTTAAATTTAATCACGATAAAATGTTGTAGCTTCAAATACAACACTGAAGATTGTAGCCAGTCAGACAAGATGTACAGATATGCACATAAAATACACTTAAAACTTTGAAACATGAATCTTAAATTTAATCAATTTAAGGTTTTGCAACAACACTAATCAATTAAAACTTTGCAGTCTCACAATGTACCTTCAAACACAAACAGTGCATTATTGCATGTCTGGAAAATATGCATGCTGCCTCAGCACTTTTTCACGGTAAAACTTTCAGTAACAACAACATTGGAAAAACCAGCAGTTGGATGGATAAAATAGCGGATACTTAACTGTTCTTATTTTGGCTTTTTGCAAGCAAACAAAGCATAATCTGAGTCTGCTGCTGCTGTTGTTGTGCTAGCATTTTCATCATATCCTCCTTTTGACTCAGCTCCTTTCGTCTCAACTCCAAATCCTCCTTTCTCAGCACACTCTCTCTTTCTGACTTTTCTTTCAGAAATTGCACCACTTCCGACGTCGATCTTCTTCCTTTCTTCGCCGTCTGGGCATTTTCGTCTTGTTTCTCAGCATTCCTTTTCTTGGTTTCACCCAAACGCTCAACCGCTCGGTTGCGGTGCTCCTCCGCTGCTGCCTTTTCAGTTTTCTTGTTATCATCTTGCAGGCTTCTCGCATCCGTGGCCGTTTTCTCTTTTTCTATGATTTCTTCTAACGCTTTGTCTAGCTTTGTTTCCTGACAGTCTATCCCAGAGGCAGCTTCCTCCATTCTCATTTTCGCTTTGTACTTTTGTTGAAGTAATGTCAACCTGTCTCTGACACTTCTCTTTGATACTTTAAACGTAGGATGCTCAGAGGCATTTAAATTGTTTGCTATTTCGTTCCATGAATCTCCTCTTTCCTTACTACGGTAAGGATGTTTCCAAGGTTCAACAACTAAAACTTCTTCGCAAAGATTCAAGTCATGAAGTTCTGTCCACTCCATTCTAAGGAAATTCACATCAAAATATAAGTTAATTTTTCGGAAAATTAGTCTCTAAAATGACCTCAACGGCATGAAAATATTTTGCTCAAGTTAAAACAATTGTAAAAGATTGCATATAGGTAAATAAAACAAGACAAGTAATCACTTTGTTAGTTCTCGATTTCATCTTCTTAACTTGAATGTTTTGCTGACAAGATGCAAATCTCACAAAGCCCGAATTTTTGACTGTTTGCAAAGTTTTCATGTTGCAAAATCCTAGTAAGATTCAATATTGTGCAAAGATTAGAAACTAAGGAATATCTAGCTTTCATTTCAAACGCCAAACATAAATTGTCTTCCTAAACAAGATGAAAATACATAAATTTATACTCACGTTCTCGCGACGTTCGGCCTGGACGGCAAAGATGGCGTTTTCATGTTCTGAACTTCACGTGGACGACGAGTGAAGCATGCGCAGTAGGGCGCTAAGCGGATTTTCACTTCCGGTCGTCGTCCTCGGGGCTTCTCGTCGACCTTGCTTAAGGTCCCTAATGTCTTAATGTCAATACTTGGGAGGGTAGAGGTTTTATTGTGATTCTGGATAGTCACCTTATGAAATGAATCTTATGACATTAACTGTTTGAAGTGAATTCTTTCAGACATCAGGTAATTATAGCAGAGTTGAATGCCTTCACAATGAACAGGTTAAACGCAAGCAAGAGATCTTCAGTGCAACAATCAGTGACTTCCTCTGTTACCGGTAACACAAGAACAGTTTCTCAATAATTTTTGACTACATTGTAAAATCAAGAAAGGTTTCACTATCCTTTAAGTCTGAGAAAATTGTCAGTCATCTTTCAATCGTAAACACATCAATCTTAAGCAGTAACATAAGTATAAGTGATATCTTTCCAATAGAAATATCTGCACATGGCAGCAATGATTGAAAGATCAATGTAATATAAGTACCATCATCTGAACTGGCGGGTAGCACACCACATACAGTTCAATGTACCTTGTAAAGTAGGTCTAACCATGGAGTTATTTAACAATTAGACCCGTAGCCCACAAGGGCTACGGGTCAATAGCCCATGAGGCGAAGCCAAATGGGCTTTTGACCCGTGGCCCTTGAGGGCGAAGGGTCTAATTGTTTTGGTTTAACCCAACTAGTCGGCCAGAAAAGGCAATAGCAAAGTTAGAAAATGAAATGCAAGAAATATTTATTAGGGAATAAAACGAAAGAAAGTGTCAGGCTTTTTGCTACTCGAGGACTATTACTAATAGTCCTCTAGTAGAGTAGCCAATCAAAATGCAGGATTTGCATTAGTCCACTAGTTGGGTGATACTAATTTGTTACAGTATACTAATCTGTAGTATTTTCCATCTGAACTGGCAGGTAGCACACCTCATACAGTTAGATGTAACTTGTAAAGTAGGTCTAACCATGCAGTTAATTTGTTATAGTATACTAATTTGTAGTATTTTCCATCTGAACTGGTGGGTGGCACACCTCAAACAGTTAGATGTAACTTGTAAACTACTTCTAACCATGCAGTTAATTTTTGTTATAGTGTAATAATTTGTAGTATTTTCCATCTGAACTGGCGGGTGGCACACCTCATACAGTGAGATGTAACTTGTAAACTACTTCTAACCATGCAGTTAATTTTTGTTATAGTGTACTAATTTGTAGTATTTTCCATCTGAACTGGCGGGTGGCACACCTCAAACAGTTAGATGTAACTTGTAAAGTAGGTCTAACCATGCAGTTAATTTTTGTTATAGTGTACTAATTTGTAGTATTTTCCATCTGAACTGGCGGGTGGCACACCTCATACAGTTTGATGTAACTTGTAAAGTAGGTCTAACCATGCAATTAATTTGTTATACTATACTAATTTGTAGTATTTTCCATCTGAACTGGCGGGTGGCACACCTCAAACAGTTAGATGTAACTTGTAAAGTACTTCTAACCATGCAGTTAATTTTTGTTATAGTGTACTAATTTGTAGTATTTTCCATCTGAACTGGCGGGTGGCACACCTCATACAGTTCGATGTAACTTGTAAAGTAGGTCTAACCATGCAATTAATTTGTTATAGTATACTAATTTGTAGTATTTTCCATCTGAACTGGCGGGTGGCACACCTCAAACAGTTAGATTTAACTTGTAAAGTAGGTCTAACCATGCAGTTAATTTTTGTTATAGTATACTAATTTGTAGTATTTTCCATCTGAACTGGTGGGTGGCACACTTCAAACAGTTAGATGTAACTTGTAAAGTGCTTCTAACCATGCAGTTAATTTTTGTTATAGTGTACTAATTTGTAGTATTTTCCATCTGAACTGGCGGGTGGCACACCTCATACAGTGAGATGTAACTTGTAAAGTAGGTCTAACCATGCAGTTAATTTTTGTTATAGTATACTAATTTGTAGTATTTTCCATCTGAACTGGCGGGTAGCACACCTCATACAGTTCGATGTAACTTGTAAAGTACCAGTAGGTCTAACCATGCAGAAAATGGCCTCAGCGACGGGGAGCAATGAGAGGCAGCAGTACATTTTTAGGTTCGATTGAAATGTATAAATACTACAATCGTGGCCAGAGATGTTGAGATAATTTAGCAAAACTAACACTTTCGAACAAACAATAGAATTTTGTATTCAAATGAAAACATCTCTTTCATCTGTGGTCACCCCCTCTCCCCCAAACAATGTTGCAAAAGGCTTCTTGGATGTTTAGTTGTTTCCAACATTGAAAAAGGGGGAAGGAGAGGCTACCTTTCACGAGGGGAGAAAGCAGAATTTACACCAAAGAAAAAGGTTGGTAATTTTCATGTGTCTCAACAACTTCTGTCCATGATTGTAGGTACACGGTATAAAACCAAAGGTATTACTTATACCATGAGCAACTACCGTGCAATGACAAGTATATTATTGCAATTTGGAATACTTTTGAGTGGTGATTTCTTGAGCTGCCTTGTTTAAATCTGCTTATTTCTGACTTGGATGCTGAAAATTTCCATGATTTTCATTAGTGTAATTTCACCTTTTTCGAACATTAATATACATATATTTTTTCCTTTAATGCCACTTTACTAGCTATCTAAATTAGTTGTTGTTAAAATGCTGTTAACCCATTTGTTATATTTAAGAGAATTATAAACTGGTAGAAAGAATTAGCCCTTTCACTCCTAATAGAGGAGGAACTCCCCCAGAATTAAAATTCCTTTATGTAAAGTCCCAAGAAATAATACTAAGCAAGAGGTCTGCCAAAACGGGTTGCATTTGAATGGTAACGTTACACTAACAGGATTTCATCCTCAAATTTAACAGTTTGAGTGAAAAAATTGTCTTGTCACAATTAATTAAATTGGTCAAAGAGTGAAGGGGTTAAATAGGCGATTTCTGAGTTCCACAAACCTAAAAGGCTTCTTTTTGAAACAGGTTTGAGGCAACTCTGAAAAAGCCTATTCAAAATATGTTAGAGAATGAATATTTCTCTTATAGGCTATTATAGGCTATCTGATTGGTGTATATATAGTATAATTATGTATATACAATTTGTAATTTGTTATTGTTTTACCCCCAGTTTTTAGTAGATAATTATGTTCACGGTAAATTTGCTTTATAGAATGAATTAAAAATCATTTGAACATATAAAATGGAATGTCACTGGTTCTCTTTGATGTGTTTAAGTAGCAATCTTGTTTAAAACTTGGACTTTCATTATAAAATCATTTGCTATCGGGACAAACATGCTCAATATTAAAAGTTTTATCACATTTTGCCGCCTCAAGTGAACTTGTTCAAAAGTTGGACTTTAAT
>OX421446.1:62007806-62015306 GCA_949126865.1 Montipora capitata
GCCAAATGGCGAGCAAATGATTCTTCCATCCCTGCTAAAGCAGTGTTCCTCGATGTAGCCCTTTGCAACATTTGGCTCTTGTATGCTGTGTGTGAGGCGTCGTGGAAAGCAGCTGGGCGCTTCACCTGAGAACAAATCAAAGACAAATAACAGCATTGATTTTAATATTGAAAGTTTGATGATAATAAAATAATTATAATCATTATTATTATAATTCTAATTCGAATTTATAATAAGGTATATTTTAGTTTTCCATGTTCTATGACCATCTGTCATTCAGTATATACAGCCAGGATGAACATTCATACATACACAATAATAATAATAATAATAATAATAATAATAATAACAATAACAATAACAATAACAATAACAATAATAATAATAATAATAATAATAATAATAATAATAATAATAATAATAATAATAATAATAATAATCCTCAGAAAGGTGCTTAGTGTCTGAACAGAACGATTGACTTGAGGGACTGATGCCCCAGGCATCAAGAAAACTCACGTCTAGCAGTTAACAGATGTCACTACAAAAGTCACACTTCCTCCTTAGTTGTTTGCAGAACTTAACCATCGGCTTGAATCATCGGAGTTGAACCTACAACCTTCATTTCCCATAGTTGTCCTACTACAAAAACCACTGATCTATGGAAGGTGCTCGAATTATTGAGTGACTGCCCTACCCACTTACAGAGATGTATCCAGGTTTTCAAATTTGGGGGTCTTCTGGACCCCCTCGTGAAAAATTTGGGGGTCCATTGCAAAATTTGGGGGGTCCAGCTAATTAATATTCAAGAATTAATATTCGATCTATTGCCTCTTATACAGTAATTGCTGCTGCAGTACCCTTTCAGATGTCTAAATTGCACAAAAACAAAGTCTTATGCCTCTTCTCGAATATGTCCTTAAAGTAAAATGATCAATTTCTTTGAAACTGTTGTGCCTGTTGATTCATCGATCAAAATGGATGGGCTGTCAAAGCTCCATCGATCACATCTGAAAACATCTCGAGGAATCTGTACACTGAAGGAACTGCTGGCTCCAGTTGATAAATGATCTAGATCTCCTTTGAGATACGGTAATAACTGTTAATAGTTTGACTACAATGGATGTTTTGTAGTTTCCAGCACATTTCTGATTTGCTGGAATATTATTTTACAGGAGTAGGATATGATAACCTTGTTTCTAGTCTTCCATGTGTGCTCTAGCACTTCTATTTCTCAGTGAGTTCTAGCTATTTTTCTTGATTACGGACCTTGTTCAAATGCAAGCATTAGGCATGAGATGTGTAATTCCTATTACAATACTATTCTATTAATGTTTAGAGGCTAGTCAAAGCCTATTTACATCCTATAGTACTTCTATGTAAGTGCTGTGTACATGCAATTTTTGCTATGGACTCTCAATTTCAGTTAGTAGGTAGATTCTATTTACACTATGTAAATGCTATGAAACAGTTATGTTTGTCCTATTTCCAGTTTTTTACAGCTATGTAGAGGCTATTTGTAGCCTATTTACACCCTACATGTTAGGTTTTGAATAAGGCCTCTATATCAAATATATGTGTATCATAACATACCATTTACATATGGTTGTTACATAGGATTTACATACTAGATCACACGTAGTGTCTGGTTCTACAAGGGTAACAATAATATGTTGCAGCTTTTTTGAATTATGCATTTGAATTAGTCTCTTTCAAATAATATTTTATCTTACCTTCATATTTTTTAGTAAAATAAGTGGTAATTTTTTCCATTAATCAAAATTTGGAATACCATTATTATGTTGCCAAGAGGTGCATCACGCTTTAATTTTACTCAGGAATAATGTAGTAGTGTCCTTGTTTTCAGTTTCAAAGTTGTATTTAAATAATGGTTTATTGCTTTGTAATAAAAATAGGGTTTCTGTTTTAATAAAATGTTATTCTAGAGTTTTTTCTACTCTTTCTATTTTGGTAATGTTTTTTAGCAGAATATGAGAAATATCTTGATAAGATCTTGGTAAGATCTCATATTATCAAGATCTTGTGAGAATCTTGGTAAGATCCTGTAATATCTTACAAAAATATTGGTAAGATCTTGTAAGATCTTACAAGAAACTTGGTAAGATCTTGTAAGATCTTACAAAAATCTTAGTAAGATCTTGGTAAGATCTGGTAAGACCTTGGTAAGATCTTGGTAAGATGTTGGTAACATCTTGGTAACATCTTGTAAGATTTTGTAAGATCTTGTAAGAATCTTGTAAGAATCTTAAATAAGAAGTAAGATAAGATCTTAGTAAGAATCTTATTAAGAATCTTACTAAGATCTTAATACGATTTCCACCTGGGTATGTCAGCTACGTGTAATTACTTCGAGTTTTGATTGGTTTACTGGATTGTCTCCGACCTTTTTGATTGGCCAAAGTAATTACTTTGGTTTTGGTTTTACGACACTCAATTGAAAACTGCTCAATGATTACTTCACTCAGTGATTGGTTCAAAATTCTCGTGCCACTTTTTCAACCAATCAGAAGTGAAACCAAAACCAATCGTGAATCACGCGTACACATTTTCCCACGCTTTGTGTCGGCTACATGTAATTACTTCGAGGTTTGATTGGGTTACTGGATTGTCTCAGTCCTTTTTGATTGGCCAAAGTAATTACTTTGGTTTTGGTTTTACGACACTCAATTGAAACTCACTCTATGCAAATTGCAATCGAGCCAACGGCAGCGTTTCACAACTTCATGACATTTGACAGAAGCACGGGTCGTAGAAGAGAGTTCTACACAAGGAAGAAAGAAATAAAACAATCAGGGATCGCGTTAACGCAGAAATCGTGCATTTTTACGCAAATAAAATCCAAAAAATGCATCATCGAAATTTTAATGCGTCCCAGGACACAAGGCACTGACTTAAATAACTCACGCAACTTGCTTTGATTTGTCAGTATATTCTGTTGTTTGTAAAACTGTTGGAGCGATCTGTGCTCATAATTAAAGTTCTAAGAAGGGGTTTAAAACATCTAAAAAGGTTAAAACTAAATTTTCGACCGCCTTCTGCGGTCTTCTTCAGAGGAATGTACTCTGCAAGTCACTGAATGCAAATATATAGCAAAAGACGTCACTGTTTGTTGCTCCTAAGGGAGGAAACCAGTGATGCGTAAACCGTTGGGAAGGGTGCTTTCATTAACAGAGTTCTTGTCCAGGAATGAATGTAACGGCTCTAGAAAAAAAAGCCTTTGTCGGCCGGTCCTATGCATATGCATATGCGTCAATATTAATTCCAAGTTGGTTACTCTCTTTTTCTCATAATCTAAAACATACTCTTTTTCTCGCAGAGAGTCACCAAGATTTTGGGACCCCCAAAAAATGCTTGGGACCCCAATTTGGCCGAACATGCGGGTCCCAGGACCCAGATTGAAAAATACTAGTGCCATCCCTGACAATGCTATTTTGTTAACCTGCTGGAGCAAAAACAAAGAGGCACATTGTGTAGATATTCAAATTGCTATACGCATTCCCAAACTTTCAGTAAATTTGTTGATGATGTTCATTCAGGGAACCTCGTTCATGTTAGCAGTACAGACAAGGAACTGAAATATTTCCTATAGCTCACTGCTCAACTGTTTATACTTAATACACTAGGCAAACTATTGAAAGCCTTAAGCGGTATCAAGATTAGGGACCAACCTCCTAAATGCTCCGCAGAATATTTTTTTTTCTCTCCTCATTTCTCTGCAGGATTTTTTTCCCTCAAAAATGTGTCGTGTTTACATTTACAGAATGTATTTACATTTACATTGTGGTTAGTGCGGTAATAGTTCTAATATGGAGCTGCAAAGCCTTAAAATGTTGTAAGCTATTACAGGCCTTCTGACAGGGTGCGCGGGTGCGGAACCGCACAATTCGGTAAAACCCGCACAATTCCGCACAATTCGGGAAAATTTGCAAAATACCGCACAATACGGACTTATCTACTCAAAATTTTAATCAAAACGCGTTTTTCTATTGAGTATCAGGAGATCTAGAATATATTTCCAAAGGCTATTTTCAGACTATTTACCTTAAAAACACTCTAGTATTTCCACGCTTTCAGCGAACAACTCGTCGATTGGGTTACACAATTAGTGACTGATACAGACTATTTAGATATACATGACGTACATTAGAGGCTCGCTAGGTTTTCTGGGGCAATTTCCTCCAGTGGTTTTGTTTAGCACATTCGATTGCTTCAACAAACATAAAATCAGTTTTAAATAGGTTCTAAACTTCAGTCAATAATATAAAAATCATTCGAAGTAAAATGTAGAGGTAAGTCAGCCATTACAGCAGGAATTTCACGTTGATATGGTTAAAGAAAAGGTAGACAAGGAGAACACGATGTTTGCAAGATTGCGCAATCCCGCACAATTTCCCGCACAATTGACTTTTTTTCCCGCACAATTGGCCTCCAAAATAGCGCACAATTTTAATTTTTTTCCCGCACCCTGTCAGAAGGCCTGGCTATACAAAATCATTCTTGCATAGCTACATGTTTTCGGAATGTCATTCTTTAGAATCATTTCATATTACCTAATAACAATATTCTCATGTTATAAAGTGATGCTCCACAGGTAGATTTGAAAATGTTTAGCTTCTTAATTTAAAAAAATAGCTAAAAATAGCAAAAAGCAGTTCAGAAATGCTCATAGCATGGTAATTACTGCTAGAATCATTAGGTACAATTTAAAAGTGGACTGACATCTCCAAAACAAATGTGAAAGCAGAATTAAAGTTAGTTGATCATGGTCTCATTTGAAAAATAGCTCTAGTAATTTTTAGGCTAACCAGAGTGTTATTTAGGCCAATCAATGTGTTATTTTAATAGGCTAACCAGAGTGGCTTGCTGGCTTGCAGATTATCTGGAATGGTTGCAGTTTTGCTGGGATTTGGTAAAGCCCCCCAGGAATGATGAAATAGCTTTAAAACATTTTTTTTTCCTTGCTTGCAGCAGTGCAAGAATTTTTTTCTATTTCATTTGTGCTGCAAGCAATTTTTTTCTTCCAACATACGCTTGCAGGAAATTTTTTTTTCAAAATCACCTACCCCCCCCTCAAGAGTTAAATGGTCGGCCCCTTAGATCACATGACTGTATTCGGAACTCTCGTCCACAAAATCTTGATGTCAGTTGTAATTGCAGCTTCTAGTGGTCAGGTATAAAATCTGGTCGTTTCTGTTACATTGTTGAAATTTGAGGTTCAAGTTAAAATGAAAATCACATTCAAGAATCAATTAAAATACTACGAAGAATTAGTTTATATCTATGCTTGGTATCATTACTTGTATTTTGCATAAATAAATAAATCTGATTATTCTTTATAAACAAATTAATTTCGGGCTTGCTCCTCAGACCTTCGGGCTAGTAACCTCAAGTAACAGCTTGCCCGAAGGGCAACCTCCTCTTTTCATTTTCGTCTCACCCTGGTATAGTGATCCTTAGATATTCCAATGTGCAAAACGAAAAAGATACGGTTTATTAAAACTGTGCTACACGCTTGAATACACATTTTCAAGTTTAACAAAGCCATTTTAAAGGGACCTTTATAGCTTGTATGGGCCGTTAAGAGGGTATCAAATCTCAATTTTCTGACCTTCAATAGGGTCAGGGTTTGAGAACCTTGATTGATTGACACACCTATCCTAAATTGTTGAAATAGGTGTGGGCGTCTTGCTGCTTTTTGACCAGGGTCTATGTCAAACCCCCCACCCTTCCCTGAGATCTGAGGGGTGGAGGTTTCAATTGACTGGTGCATTAGTGTTAGAGTTAGCAGAAGAAAATTAGTCCTTCTAAATATCTGTAGATTCACTGACATTGCATTCATTTGGACATCTTTGATGAAGGAAGGCATCCCATTCATGATTGATATCAGTGGACATAGATGACACATACCTTGAGGAGCAACTTTTCTGTTGCTGGAGATTTCTTCCTCCCGTTATTCTTATATTCCTCAAGCCTCAATTGTTTCCTAACCTCCTTGGAACTCCTTTTTGACATATGGAGTGTAGGGCTTGGGGTGGCACTAAATCTAAATGCAATCAACACCATAATTTTGTCAAGGAACTATAACTAGTGAAAGTTTTATTATATTTAAAGAAGCTGCATGAGTTATAAGTTCACTTATTATATGGCTCTGTCTCACGAGGACTAGGAACTACAAAATTCATATATGGCTCTGTCTTACGAGGACTGGGAACTACAAAATTCACGAAATCAATATTGACCGCGGTCTAGATTTCCCATCTAGACCGGCATCTAGACCTGTAATGTTTTCCGGTGAAAAGATGCAAACTAAAATGCAAAATATTGAGTATTTTCTTCTACCAGTCTTTATTTATGGACGTGCCAAACAGCATGATGAAAAAAGAGAGGATGACGAGCAAACTTTGACAGAATTAAGTTCAGCTCATCGCCACTCATCGCCGTTCGCAAGCAAAATGTCAGTTAGTACAAAACAGTTACATTAAACAAATTAAATTGTTCTTGTTTGCCATATAATAAACATCTTATTAACCAAGCTTAGTCAGTCTGTATGGGAGAATCTTGACCTCAGTCGTGTGTACAGACCTCACTGCGTTCGGTCTGTACTCACGACTGAGGTCAAGATTCTCCCATACAGACCTCCTGCTCGGTTAATAAGAGCTAAGTAAACTACTGAACACTACAAAGAGAGGTGGAGATCTCGATTACTGGCAAAATATCCCATCAAGGAGGACAAATTACGGTATTTGGGATTATCTGGAACACAAGTTTCAATCCTTGAACGTGATAACATGGGACGTAGCAAAGTAGCATGCTTCATCCTCTACCAAGAGAATACAATACAATACAATACATACATGATTGACCACTCTCCTTTGGGGCTTTTTAGGGCCAAGGAAACAACGAAATGACAGAACAGAACAACAACAACAACTGTTAAGAATCCCAACTGGTCCGAGGCAAACCAGTCAGCTATTTACAAGTGCAGCTGGAAAGTTGAACCAGGGACATGTAAAACGTGCATGTAAATGAATACGGGCAACTCTTCAAGTGGCAGAATAAAACACATTCTGTTTCCGTTGACAATCATAGTATAGGGTGCCGGACAAACTTTTAGACAGTTAATAGCATCTAGGTCTTATGCATCAATCAATTCCCGTGATATGCTGCCGTTTCACTGCCGTTTTAGATAAGAAACAATCATCCAATCAGAGAGGAGCATACCGCGGCCGGCACACGAAAATCCAGCTGCGTATGCTGTCACGTATGCTGAATTCTTCGATATTATTTGAGGTCTAGCACTTCAAGTTTTGGACGGATTTCACATATAATGGTATGAGAGAAAACCTCTGGGTTTCAGCGTGCCTGGTGCGTGATTCGAAACCTGTATGATGGGGATTTGTTGGTGAAAATCGGCTCGATGCTGGAGCGGTACGAAATCAAGCCTTCCACCGTACCCGTCCATCGAGAGCGCGCTGAGGCAAT
>OX421446.1:62025306-62045306 GCA_949126865.1 Montipora capitata
CTTCTTCTGAACCCCTGAGGGTTCACCCGACTCGTATAGGGTTCGCACATTCCATTGCCCTATCCAGGTTCTGCGTTTTGGAGAGAACAACTTCATCCGTGGGCTTTGCTTCATTCTCGTTCTCACCTTATAGTCATGTAATAGAGACCCGGCAAAGTTTTCCATAGTTTGTTTCAGTAACCCAATGAATCCACCAACGTAGGGGGTTAGCCTTCGCAGCCTCACCAGAGCTCCGTTTGCCGTTACCGCAGCGGCCCTGAGGAATTAAGCTTCCCCCCTGTACTTCGCCCTAACTGGGGATCCCCTACTTTAGGACGTTGCCCAGGGTGCACGACGGGGTAGAGAAGAAAACCAATAAATTCAACCCATGCACATATGGCGCAGAATCTAGGAATCGATCCCTGGCCACATTGGTGGTAGGCGTGTCCTCTCACCACTGCGCCAGTTGAGAGGATTGATTATTAAAAGTATTTGAATTCATCATCCCTGTTCAGTTTGACACTTTCGGAGAACCCTTATAGAAAGACAATGTCATTAAAATAGTCTTACAGATTTTTACGTTTATCCTTGAAGGTAGATAAGTTAGGCAGGCCTTGATGTGGTCTGAGAGAATGTTCCAAGTTTGTGCGGCACGATGTGTAAAGGCTGAACTCTTAAGTTCAGTACGGGGTCTGTTCACATAAATATGAACACTATTTTTCAAATTAGAATACGTTGTAGTAGCTTTAACTATGAAGTTATTGGAGGTACTGTTGTTTGAACCACATTATGTTTTATGGAATTGCACTAGGCCCCTCCGACTAACAATCTCGTAAGGGATGCATCTCAAGGGAAACTGAGTATAATTCTTGTAGCCCTGAGATGAATGTGCTCGATGTCTTTTATTACGGGTGAGGAGCAGCAGCCCCATCATTACAATGCCATAAAGAATGCTAGGGGTTCAACATATTTTTGTAGTATCGAGTGTCTAAAACCAAAACCAAATTAAGTAATTACTTTGGCAATCAAAAAGGACGGAAGCAATCCAGTAAACCAATAAAATTCAAGTAATTACACGTAGCCGACACAAAGCGCGGGAAAGTATGCACCCGCGATCCACGATTGGTTTTGGTTTCACTTCTGATTGGTTGATAAAGTGGTGCATGAACCTTAAACCAATCGCTGATTGAAGTAATCATAAACCAAAGTAATTCACTACTTACTTTGGACACTTAATTGAAAACTGCTCTATATTGATTGTAAATGGTACAAAACGCAGTTGTAGACATCACCAGGGTGCTAAATTCTCGTAATGTCTACCTGGTTATAACCTTCCTTTTTAAAAAGATGCGTAACAAAGACACGTATTCCTGTAATAAGGACTACTACTACTCTTACTCCGAATTCTGCGCATCTCGAGATACTCGAGTTTCCTATCGGTGATGCTTACTAGTACAGGGATATTTTTGCGCGGTTTAAAACTATCCGGAGAAAGTAGATCTTAGTAAGTACTCTTCGTATCCAAAAATAAAATTGGGGGTAACCATGCATTTGAGAGATAATTAAGCTTCAATTTGAGAAAGAACGCCATACATTGCTTTGTATTTTAAAGCTTTTTACAAATATTATTCATTAATTATCTTTGAAAAATGCGTGGTTACCCCCAATTTTCTTTTTGGATTTCAATAACACTCGTTAAGATCTACATTTCCTGCATAATCACACCCCGGGGCAAAAATATCGTTAATTAGTAGGCACCGCCCTTAACATGGACAGAAAACCTACAGTTATCCTAAAAGGTGACCCCCAAGATGGTAAGTTCTGAAAATTGAGCAATGTCCTGTACTTTCTCCAGTTCTGTGTGGGAGCCGTTCTTTCAAAAAACTAATCTTTGCATTTGGAGAGTTCATACAGTTTTACCATGTTCGCTGGAGCAGTGCTATTTTTTTCCTTCCACACAGGAATATTATTAGGGCCATGGAATCATCGGTTCAGTCTGCAAGATAAAGAAAAGGCGTCGGGAAGGAATTAGTATTCATATGAGAGCAGTAAATACAGGGTAAAAAGGGACCGAGTCATGTATGGATTTGAGATCATACCATGAAAGAAACCTTCTAATATCGTGGGATGAACTTTGAGTGGCTACACGTAGGGGTGACCGTATATTTGCCGTAGTTTTGCTGATATGGAGTTGCTGAGTTTCGTGTTTCAGTTTGACCTAATTTATGCGAGCAGGATGAACGAAAGCATTACTTACCACACTGATTTTCTTGTGCTGTCCATCGTAGTTCTGCATCTCGCGTAAACACACCTTAAATTTGTTTAATTGAATGTCTTCCACCCACACCGAGGCCACGTCGTTCTTTTTGTCAAGTTGCACGTGTACGGCTTTCACCAGTACGTAAGGCGTAGAAGTAAAGCTTTTCTGAAACAAGAATTTTGATAAAAGGTAAAGGATAGGGGTAGAAGTATTCTTTTTCAATAAAGATAATGGTTATTGGGAGATAGCAGGCTGTCGTAGTTCTTTTCTGCAACTAACCGAAAATGATACTCTCTTATAACTGGTTTCGACCGACAACGGCGCTTATCGGTGCTTCTTGGAAAGCCATGAAGTCAATGAATGTGAGCCCACCATCTGGTGTCAGACGGTCGTTTCTTCCCGCCTTTAGTACACACACGTCAAACGATGTGAATTTGACATTCTCGACCCAGGCCACTGCAGCATCGTGTATGACGCTTCCGGTGTAGATAAAGTAATCGATGGATATCAGTACGTAAACCAATTCACGGCTGGATGTGAAACTCGTCTTAAATTGGACGAATCTGCATTAGACGTCAACTGCATAGACTGAGCGTAATGCGACCTCTCTGAATGAGATTGTTGGAAATCAAGAACAAGGGAGAGCGTTGAGATTGTAAATGCTTCTAATACAAGGAAAAAAAACTTCTTGTTATTTTAAAGTTTCTATTTCTTTAGATGTAATTATCTTCAAAAATGAGTGATTAATTAATGCAATAATCGATTCCGATCCGGGCCAAATCATGTCATTGTAATTAATTTATAGGGAAGGTCCGAATAAGGAAGAAGCAGAAACCGGAAAGTATTCAGTTTAGCATACTGGTGTGATTTAAATGCTTTTGGCCTCTTTTAAACGTCGCATTTTACGTGCGCCGAATCTAATGCAAATGAGGGAAAACAATAGATTTTTCTCATTTGCATTAGATTCGGCACATGTCAAATGCGAAGTTTAAAACGGGTCTTAAATTCTTTTGACGTTTACTGTTACTAGATAAACCATCTTCAAATGGCAAGACTCACGTTTACAGCCTCCATAATGCTTGATTCCTTGCTCTTTTTGTCTTTTCAGACCTTGTATTCGTACTTTGACAGATACTTCGATGAGTGAATCCGTTGTTGTCGCAGAGGGGCTCAGATTCATTTGTAGCACATGGAGTGCAGACACACCAATGATTGGTTGCACTTGTCGCCTTGCACCCTCCGTAATATGGGCAAGTGACTTCGTTACTTGGGTTACAATCTGCAAGAAATTTTATAGTTTAACCGAGATCCAAGTGCTTGGTATTATACCAAAGTTCCAAGTTTTAAATGGCGCGTTTCTATTTTAAACTGAATTAAACGGTTGAAGATTGGGAAGACAGTAAAATAGTCTTTCTTAATTTTTGCGTTGGACGAAAGAGAACGAATAGTAATCAAATCGCATGTCGAAATAAGTCACGCGCGTATCAGTCGATAACATTCGAGTTCACATTTTGGGCGCCATTTTGGGACATCTATCTATTATCTATCTATACGTATCTGGAGCACTTCACCTCGATCTCATGCAAATCGAAAAGACGAGTAGTTCTGGGAATGATTGCTTCGTATTTCATGGAGTCATCCACTGTGATGCGTTACTATCCCATTGACCTGAACAACAACAAATCAAGCAGTTCACAAGATTGGCTGTTTCTGTGAAATTTCTAATTGGTGTTCTTGAGTTGAACGCACTTAACTGATGTAAGATTAGTTCTGCTTATTCAGCCTCTCTTCTCAACGAAGCCGAAACCATTTAGAGGAAAAAAGTTTGTTTTCCTTAGCTGTCTTCTTTTACTCTCCAAATAAAGGTAAGGTAAAGTCTGCTACGAGCCTACAAGGCCCGTCAGGCCAGCGCTTATCTCCGGTTGATGTCATGATTCGTGCATCCTATAAACTTATATCCCAGGGTGATGTAGTTGACAGTGATTGAGTCGTGAGGGGCGTCAAACCGCAGGATAACTTTCAGACAAACCTCAAAATCCGCACTTGGGCATCAGTTCTTAATGAAAGCTCTGGTACTTGGTTCAACCAAATGTTGTCCTTTTACTTTTATTAGAAAAAGGTAAGGTCTCAAGTTGAGAAAGGATATCGCTTGAATTTATTTTAAAGAAAAAGTTTAAATAAAATCCTGCGTCTTTTCTTAACCTAATCCATTCCTGAATGGCGTTGTTGTCAGCGTCGATAGTTGTTTTAATGTTGTCTTTATAATGCTTAGCAGTTGTAATCATGGTTGGAGGACTAAAATTCCTGATCACATTTCACCGTCTGAAAGAATTTCAGTAACAATTTAGTCTCATTGGGAGGTTTTCACGTGACGTCATCGCCGCCATGTTGGTGGTTGGTTGGTCGACCATGTTGGTCGTTCATTTCTCTATTGTTACTGCTATCTCTAGGTTGGTTGAAGAAGTCCTATTGTATGCAGAAAGTAGCGCTTTGAAAGCATCTGTTATTTTACTGTCAACAAGAGAGAAAGTAAGCATGGCGGTTTTACTTGTTTTCAGTCCGTGCATGTGCTAGAAGATGAATGTTTACAGCTCGCAAAAGCCATTGGAGCCAACAAGTCACAATTAATGTCGAATTTAATTGAAAACGCTATTGCTGCTGATCTGTTGGGTACTCTGTGCACTAAAACGACTCTTACGTTGATCGTCATGGAAAGGATTTTGCACGATCTTCTACAAAGTAGATGATAATTCATCACCTTGCAGTAGCTGTATTCTTCGGCTCTTATTGGAGGGTTGGTGTTAGGAAAGTACACGTCGGAGCAAAAACAGTACTAAAATGTCCTGCGTATAAAACGAAATCAACATTTCAGCCATTTGTACTATGCTTGAATGTGGCTTTCCTGTCGTTTCTGCTATGTTTTAGTATATTTCACCAGAGTTGTTCTTGGAAAACTAGAAGAGTGCAACTGATACGCATGTCTTTTTGGGAGATAAATGAATGTCGCAGGCTTGGGAATGAGCTCTCTGCGAATTCTCGGTCTTTTGACCAAAAGAACTTTATTTTCCTGGAAACGGCGAAATTCACGAAAATTTACGTTTATGTTCAAACCTTTTGTTCATTAATTGAGATTCCGTTTGAAATATCTGTTGTTGATCACTCGCATCTGCAGACCGCGTGCTCAGTTTAATTGAAATGATCGAGATCCAAACAAGTCGATTTTGATCATAATAACCAAATTGAAAGCGATGTGTTCCTTTCGTTGACCCACTAATTTTGATGCCGCGATGTTTTTTGTTGCTATGGCAATCTCTTCTTGAACTTCTCTGTGAAACCCGTCAAAGCTCTTTAACTCTCTTACCCATGCTCTGAAACCCTGGTATGTTACTTCCTCTGCCCAATCGATTGCTGCATCGTGTTTGTTTTCAATTTTGGGATTTTACGGGTTCTGCTTTGTGGACAACGGTTTCAGTTTTTTTAAATATTTTTTCAATTAACTTTATTTTAATTATTTTGCCTATTTACAAAAGATATAAATGTAATAAACTAAACAGCAATCTCTACAAAAGGGTAAATGTAAATTAAAGAAATTTGAACTTAAAACAATTGGCAAGAAGTTTGAATATATATTTTTTTCCACAATCATTATTTTTACAAGAGGTTATTTTAAGTAGAAAAGTAAGAATAGTAAGGATTAAAGTAAAACTGTTTTACTGAGTAAATAAACTCCGGTTAAATAATTGTGGACTCAAATTACTGGGACAACTGTTGCAAACACATGCGGAGCTCCCGAGTACACACGAAAGACAAATTCATTTATACATTTTTGTCACCAAGTAACCTTAAATATTTAACTAATGTGATAAATACTGAGCAAGTTTTTAGAGTGCGACTTCTCATACCACTCGCTGAATCGAAACCTTGTTCTCCGATCAAATACTAGCCTTTTCGTATTTTTGGTCAATACATTTTGTTCCAGATGTTTATAGAGGGATGAGCCTTGTATCGGAAGAACCATAGTCACTTCTGACATTCAGACTGGCAATTTATTGTTCGGCCACCTGGAGAAATTACTAAAGTGGTAGCCAGACAGGCTTTGAACCTCAAAAGCAGAAAACATCGAACTAAATACCCTGGCGTGCAAGCCGCATTCTTTGTTCACCCAAAGTCGGTAAACTGGTTTTTGAACAAGACTATTACAAAGTCATGTTATTATATTTGAAACTCTTTAGTTTCCGATTTTTTCCATTCTCTTGTTGTTTTCAAGCTTCTTAAGGATATCACCAACAACTACAAGTTTTGTATTTCCCTGTAAACACGACTTTTAGGCACTTTCAGGTACTAAGGAATTTAAATTTTACAATGCGATCTCATGCCTTCCTTCCAAGTTGATAAACTAAAGGTAGATTAAAATCGGTCCTTCATGCTTCATTGTTTCGATATCATGTTGTTAAACGTGAGCTGTATGTGCTTGTTTCGTTAAAATTAATTCAGCCACTCCGTTTATGGAAATTTGGGACAGCTAGATCGTGAAGCGAGGTTTACCCGGACGTTGTTTCGTCCTCAGCCCACGGAACTTGCGCAGTGTACTTCTCAGAAGCTATGGTCATTTGAATCTTTACATCACCAGAAGCAAACCGTTACCTCACCATATCCGAATATTATTTCTTCGGGAGGCATTGTATCTGAAACAAAACTGAACAGCCAAGAAAAGTATTAAGTTTTTGCGAACTTGAAAATAACTGAAACAACTTTCTTCGCTGCTTATAGTTTATTAGACCAATTTCGATATATCAAAATTCAGTCCTAAACAAAAGAAATCACCTTGAGGTTCTGGGGAATAAACTCATGCAAATCCTTATATTTATTCCCCAGAGTCTCGAGATGGTGCCTTTTGTTTAGGACTGAAGTTTAATATATCGAAATTGGTCTGTTAATGGAGAGGCAAATAGTGATTTCGATGCCAAGATAAAACAAGATCAAATAGTTCTCCGCAAAGGCAATTTTAATTAGATATTTAATTGTATAGAGGAAAAAATCTCGAAATTTCATTCATGTCATAATTGGGCCATAGGCACCTAAAATCTCGGTAAAATAAGAAAACCTAAAAGGTAGAACGGTAACATTCGTTTTGAAACATATAGAAGGCATCAACCATTTGGCACTCCACGCCTACTAAGCTCAAAGGTGAATTGGTAAGAATTTGTACACAAACCTGCGGATGTTCCTGTAAAACAGATGGTACAAAGAATGAAAGATCCGAGAATCAGTCGCTGAACATCCATGGTTGAGACAAGAAACATGACCATAACCCGCACCAAACGGAAGAACGTTAACACGAAAAGTGTGGACACTACGCCTGACACAGACTTTAAATACAGGCCAGCTGGCCAAAAAAAAAAACATATTGAGAAAATCTTATTCGCTTTGGAAAAGATGACATGTTCTCGGGGATTGCAAAATGTGCTATATCACGACACAAACAAAGCATAATAATTTGTCTCAGGGAGGCAAATATTCCGCACGCATGAAATTGTTCATCTGGCAGCAGAATCACACAGCAGCGAGAAATTCATTATAGATCAGTGATAGATCAGTATAGAGGCGTGGCAATTGTCTTTTATTTTGTTTATTATTTATTGATTGGTCAGTTTTTTGCAAGTTCATTCCTGATAAAGAAAACAAACTGGATCCAATGTTGAGAACTCAACGATTTTACTGTTTCTTTTGTACAAAGTTGTGATCTCTAAAGAACAATTATATGTCACTACAATAAATTCTAATTAAACTTTAACACGCTAATACGTATATATATATATTTTTTTGTTGATTCGTGACTATTGGGTAGTGTACCTTTATTTTCTACGCTTTTTGCTCGTCAGGTGAGTCCATTGATCACCTGAGGTGTGTCAAAAATCAGCAATTTCAAAGCAACAATATATTCAATTGTCTTTGTTGGTGTCGTAATTCTTTTATATAATTTGTATTTCATTTGTTCTTTTTATGGAACAATCGGGCTTTTTACTCGCATCTCAAAAGAAGAACGCTGGTTCTCATCGTTGGTTATTTGAACAATCATGCAAAAGTGTTCGCTTTGTTGATGAAGTGCGGCAGTAAGTGTGACATGCGCGGCGCCCTCGGCGCGCCCATACATATGCACGGGCCGGGCGAACCTGTTGTTTTTACTGTTATAAAAGGCCTGTTCAAAACTTCCCCTGCGTGTTTTCAGTCTTCGGTAGCTGTGGATTTTTGAAAGCACAGATGGTTTCTTCCGTCATGGGCAAATTGGCCGCTCTAAGTTTATTGCTTCTGGCTCTTTCTTCATCACCGATTTCAGGTAACACAAATGGTGTGAACTCTCGACAGTTCAATTCTACACTCAATAGCTGATGTTTCGGGTTAGATAGCACTCATCCTGACTCATCGCATGGCGTGAGATTTCAACATTTGAACTTGTGTTTGTTTTTTAGGCAAACTGCACAACGGCGAGGCGCACATCACTTTCAATCGAGATGACGATTACAAATGTAAACGTTTTGATTTCGACCCGAAGGCTGAAGCCACCAACAACGTCCATGTTCAAATGCGATTGAAGCTCCTTGCTTACAACGTTGCAGTATCCTGGATTGAGTCTATCTCCAGTGCCGGGTGAGTAGATTCTATCAATTCAAGCGTTTACACAGGGTGAAATACGCGGAAATTTACTTCCGTCTTCGAGTTTCTACGTCTTCATAGGGTAAAATACAGACTGATCCTTTGTCACTTATTTTAAACTCTTCACGTGTAGGCAAATAGAAATGATAAAATGAAAGTTACGGAAATAATTTGGTGTATAAATAAGATTTGAGTGATAAATCACAATCGCGAAGAAGAAACTTCAACAGAATCTAAGCGACTTGAAAGCACCTAAACTATATGTGTTTGTGTTCGAGCAAGTTTCGATTTTTGAACTTCTCCGCCAGACGTTTCACTAGGACTCACGTTTATTCGTAATATAACTAAGTACAGTTCGCTTTGACAATTTTTAGGAAGTAGCAATCGAACAAGATGACTTCTCAGCTGGCTTTGCCAGAAATTTCACCAGGTCCAGCGGTTATTTCGCGGAATATTATAATAACCACAGGTCGCTTTGACATTTAAGAAGTAATGCTACAAATAAGGCTTTTTTCGCATCCCTTTTTTTTTCAGTTTCACCGGTTGTGTGACCGTGTCTGGACCCATCGACCAACCCCTTACAATTTACATGACCTGGGTAGCTTTTGAACCAGCCGACGTTGATGGTTTTGGTGTTTCCAGAGTAGATAGTGTTCCCTTCTGGACCACAGGTTCGCAGTGCATTGATGTACGAACTGGTGCCACGGTAAGGAGTCTCTCCGACAAAACTTTCCAATTTCAAAGTTTTAATGTAATAAAATAAATGCCACCAGATTAGATTTTTTAGTATTCCCGTTTCCACTAAAGAAATCAAGGGCGATGTTTCTTATTTTGATTGCACACACGTGATAAGACGGCCATGTTGGTACCAGAAAAACAGAACAATGTTCCTCAAGTTTTGCATAATAGTCAAATCATCAGTTCACAAAAGACTTTTTGGCCATTGCCCTTTCCACTAGCATGGCCGCCGTAATATCAGCTGCAATCATGAAAGAATTTAACAGAAATAGTATGCATGATAGAAATATCCTTTCTTGGAGTATTTGGTTGAAGAATCGACCACTCCAAAGTGCTGCAGTTGCACTTTATCACGCACTTTCAAAGAAGACCCCGAACCTTTTTGCGGCAATCTTCATTACCAATTCCCGCTATATTTCACCAAAACACTTGAGCTTTTCTGTTCTCTTTATCTACAATAAGCGCCAAAAGTGTTGAAACACTTTCCCTTTTAAGGAATCTTGGACAAATTTCCCCCACCCCCCCAACAACACTGAAGGGGGAAGGAGGGGGGGGGGGGGGTGCAAGTGGAAAATGTAACGTGAAGGTGATTTTCCCTTAACTGTTGTCTTCTCAGTTCAGTGTCTCTTAAAGATAATAAGATTGAAACTTCTGCTAGCTAGCGTGAAAAATGGCTCGGTGGCGCTTTCCGTAAGACCATGACTCTTGTTTTCCAATGCTCGCACTCAGTCAAAAGACTTGACGGACATCAAGCAAATCACGTTGACGAGTTTGGCGTAAAATGCATACAAAAAGAAATGAAGCAGAGATTCCAACCCTGTCAATAGACCATTTTACAGTTGTAGCTAAGCTGCCTGGCTTTAGAATGGAAGCGAGGCTGCCGGTGACCCTGTTTTGATACAAACCTTTGTGCTTTTCTAACGTTACTGTAGACTAATTTGAATCACAACAACACAATTTACATGATAAAAGCAGTGAGGTCTGTATCAATTCAAGGTCACCGGCAGCCTCGCAGCCATTTATAGGCCAGGTCACTGAGCAAACAACTGTAAAATGGCCTATTCCAAAAAAAAAGGAATGTTTCAATGCGGCGTAGCCGCGCCCGCGAGCGCCGCAGGCGCGTCTCAAGTGGGGTCCCGAGGCATGCTCCCCGGGAAAACTTTTACAGACATGTGCCTCTAAGATGACATTTCCTGCATTTTTTAAGATCGCAGGTCACATAAGCGAAGGCCAAGGCTTATTGGCCCCTATCACGTTTTTTGATAACAATATTTGCTTTGGACTTATTTATTGACAATTTCAAGCTCAAAGTTAACACGGAAGGCCGAAAAGAATCGTCCTAAAAAGACTGGTTAAATAAAGAAAACAACATCTTTCTTTGGCTAGGAAGTTTCAAAAACCGGGAGAATATTGAGCGAAAACGAGAGGCCCGAAACATTCGCCGAAAACAAGAGGTTTCCGGCCAAAACGGGAGAGTTGGAATCTCTCAAGAAGGACCCATGTCTCAGTATGCATGGACCAATCAAACGAAACGTTCGGAAATTTGAGTCATTTGACTCCCACGTTCCTGTTTTGAAAAGGTTTCGTCGAATGGTAAGGGTCCCTCGGCAGAACCACAGTATAGTACGAGCTGGCAGCTCTGAGACTTATTAGCTTGCATACGTCTAATCTTTTAGTTCACCTCTCCTCCTCCGCTGGTTTTTCTAACTGTTATCCATACCAACCCACCGAAAAACGTCCACGATGCAACCAGCATTTGGGCTGAGGAAGTCACTACCTCGAAATTCCAAGTCTGCCTCCGGGAATTGAAGAACTTTGACGGTATCCACGAAAATATTCTAGTGGTATGTATAGAAACGAACCACCTTTTTGTATCACTATGACAGCAATATGGCTTATCTTATTTACGTCTTACGTAACTTTTCTCTTTCATTGAAAAGTCATTAACAGGCATTTTCCCACGTTCGCGTTACTGCATTTGTCAAGTTTTGTGGTTTTTAATTCTTTTTGCTGTTCTCTGATTGGCCAGAGTTAGTGTCATTTGCACACACAACCAGTTCATTCAAACCCCTATTATTTACAACTGCATTTAGCATCTTCATGTGCATTAATATGATCAGGCAAGCCGCTCACCAAAACCTTTGCGAGTTAATGAAGAAAGAATGCTCTCCCCGGGCTTCGTTTCCGTTTTGAGTGACCTATCCACAGAAATGGAAAGAGAAAAAGCCACATGGATTGTAATAATCCATCACTAAAAATTTATATTTTTGCAGAACGTTTTGGCACTGTCCTCCATACCCTCCACCTGGCCAATACCAACTGGTCAAGAAATAAACTTTCCAAATGTCAATATTCCGCGTGAAGATACAGTCTACAGCTTTTGTAAGGTGAGCCAGAAAACTTCCCAGCAAGCTTAGAGAGAAAAATACTTCAACTGGTACCGTGTTTGAAAACACGGTACATACCGGTTTATTAGTGAGTTGGCGAATATTGCACCCGCTGATTGATTTCTACTTTTCAGGAAATTACCTTTCCCAAGCCGTTTTACAGCACACCCAGGATAGTCACCACAGCCGAACATGACAAAAACACCATTGAACCAGATAACAATGCCATTTCCGAATGGACCAGGGTAAGTAAAACAATACTATGTTAAGAAGATACCAATTCTGGCGACGTTGGCAACTTAAAGTTAAGTTACAATATAAAAGGGAGCACACTCGCCTTCCACGATGTCCCGGGTTCGGTTCCGAACTCGTGGCAATGAGTTAGGCAAAGTTTGTTGGTTCTTTACTCTTCCCTGCGAGGTTTCCCTTTCTCCGGCGGGTTGTCCAGGTTTCCCCTCTCCACAAAAACCAACGTTTAAAAAAATTTATAATTATAATAATAATAATAATTATTATTATTATTATTATAATTATTATTATAATTATTATAATTATTATTATTAATAAACATCTGGAAGTGAAGTAAATTACCTCGATCTGCTCTAATTTTTGTTCTAGTCCCAAACTACTAGGATTCAAAAATCCATTCACTTCAAAACTAAGTAATAAACAGAAGTTTAGTGAACTTTCAATAGTTTGAAAACTAGAGTCTATTGCCAATCACTTACTATGCTTGCCACAACAAGTCTGTACGGTTGCCTTGGCTACCGTTCCATTCACTTAACTATAAAGAATGTTCTCCACTTTCGCTTTTCAGTCAGTTACCACGACAAAACTAGAGGTCTGTTTGAAGGATATCCAACGATACGACGCCAGCCACGACCCCATTATTGTCAATTACATGGCCATAGGATGTGAGTACAGTCAATATCCAAAGCATCCCAGAGCAGCGAATAGCCACCAATCGCTTCCTTCAGTTCGTAAAACATAACAGTACCACGGTACGGGTCGAGGATACAACTCCAACAAGGCTGATACTTCGTCTTTAAATTGATAGAAGTTCCCTATTCCGAAAATAGGACACGCTTGTCTATCCCATTCTAGCCCGTTAAATGTGGTCGGCCTTAACATGGTTTCCTCTCGAAACCAAAAGTAGCCAGGTCAGGAGGGGAGTTTAGTGCTGGAGAGACGATCAACCTCCCATTTCGATTGTCCAAAAAACCACTTGTAAATTTGCGAACATAACAAAGCTCTAAATCTTGTTTAACATTCATCAGTCTTATTTGACGTGACCTTAGCTGAAATCAAAAGGGTTTCTTTCTATTTTTCCAGTTATTGACCCTTGCTATCAAGTAGACTGTGGTCCCTACAAATACTGCAAAGTGAATGAGGCCGACATGACACATTCCTGCATTTGCAACAACTGCACTTCTGAATCCAGCATTTACAATTATAACCAGCAAGTTTGTGACAGCAATGGTGTCACTCATGATACCAGATGTGATCTGAACAGAGAGATTTGTCTTGGAAACACCAACGCCACCTGGGTACACGACGGTCCATGTGCACGTGAGTACACACCGCAGTCAGTGTCATTTTCAGTTCCATGCCAACAAGCAGTAAAATTCTGTTCACACACGGAGAGGATTACTCCTTGAAACAAATTAAACGAAAATACAAAGCTAATTTGACTTATACATTAAACCCAAATAGCAATTTCAAACATCAAACTGCAATAGCGTTCTGCTGTTATTTCTTATTCTAAATTGTCCCTCTTCAATTTCTTAGTTTCTCTTACCCTAGATAGGATCTTCCATGTAGAAGAAAGACATTGCATTGATTTGATTTAAAATAATGCTAAGCTGTGAATCTTCACGTTTTCTCCTCAGCTTTTGTGCTTGAAAGAGGACGCGTGGCTCTCCATCTCCACACAACCGACGTGGAATGCAAAAAAGTTTACTTCAGTCCCACAAGTTTTCAGAGCAACGAAGGAAAAATCAACGTGCAAACCTCCATCAACTATTTCAATGGCACTGGAGGCTTCGTTCACGATGCAGCCGTGACCTGGGTAGAAAGTGTCACTAACTTGAACTTCAAACTTTGCGCGCTGAAAGCGGGACGAGCAGAACGCTTGACACCAGATGATGGCCTCACTTTTGTGGATTATGTTGCCATCCAAGAATCACCGGCTGGTGCAGCTGCAGGACACCTTCAAATGCCAAGGAGGTGGTGGGATGGAACAACCTGCCAAAAACTCAATTTTCAACCGGTAAGGATACGAAAAAGGTATACCTTAAATGTTGGTAGTTTACCCTCTAGAGAGTATTCTCCCAGGAAGCCGACGATGGGGAACTAGAAAAATCCGATTCTCATCTGGGGCTCGGAGTTTCCAGAGTTCCCCATGGGTTCTATTAACATTTCATTTCATATGTGAAATCACCTTAAATTGCTTTATTATATATTATTAATCATCGCACACTGCATGCAGCTCTTCCACTTTCAAATAAGTAACGCCCATCTTGTTTATAACTACAATAACCAATTTAATTTTATAATCCCAATTGATACAATACTTTTTATTTCACACCGAAGGGGCTCTTTACCAAGACACCGTACGTCTTCCTAACTGCCGAACATTCTGTGTTGGGACAAAAGCACGACGCTGCTACCGTCTGGGTAGAAAATGCCAAAACCGAAGGATTTTACGCCTGCTTACGAGAAATGCAGAATTTTGATGGAATCCACGAGAATATCACAGTGGTAAATACGACTTCTTCTGCTTTGAAATTAACAAATACCGTTACAGTATAACGGTCATTTATTCATTAACTTTGTCCGATCAAATGAGTTATTCCAACTAAACGAGGGAACTCCCTTTAAAAAAAAAGCACCTTGACAACTTTGTAGTAAATTGCCCTCGTAACAAAAAGAGGAAGAAACAAATAAGAGATGTTAAGAGCTTCAGCATGAAGGAAAAGGGCTTCACTGACAATCCTGTTAATTTTTTTCAGAATTGGATTGCCTATCAGACTCTGCAGAACGCAGCAAAACTCGAAAGTAATCAACAAATAGTCAGCTTTCCAAATGACGAACAACCCAAGGCAGGCCACTACAACGCCTTTTGCCAGGTAACCAAGAATTTCGAGCTTCAATGGTCTCATCAAGAAGGAAAAAAACATTGGTTGAGGCTAGCCAACTACCCGTAGTGCAAAAAAAAAAATTAACTTCCCAAAAGGTTTTTTATTAAAAAACGAATAGGTTTTAGTTCAATTTGTCGTTATAATTATCCAGTGCTTCACGACCAACTCATCCTCTTGTTTCGAATGAAAGCTTGATAACTATCTATAACAATAAGTTTTAAAAATAACTTCAATTAAACACCTAAAAACGCACGATTCAGTTTTACAAATTCTCCAACATTTCACCCGTTGTACATTTTTTCTCCAGGACAAGCAACTGCCCAGCTCCTACAGCAAAGCGCCCACAATAATTGTGTCAGCAGGTCATGTGTCGCACGGTTTCTCTGATCGTTTGATTCCAGAATACAACAGCATTGCATCATGGGTGGAGGTAATCCAGCTTAAAGGAATCTTGGCTTTCTGTCACAAGTACTTCACAGAAAATGACTCTAAACTAACCACCGATGAGCGCAGCTTGTCGTTAAGTCCCGATTTCACGAAATCGGTATGAAATTAAAAGCCATTTGTCTCTAGAATTAATGTATGCTGCAAAAGTGTGCTACTACATATGCGAAAATTGATTCGACTGATCTGTCCTGGAGCCGTCGCCAGAAATAACAGGAAGCAAGTACTAAGGCCTGTTCCCAGTAACTAATTGAACGAAAACGTTGTATTTTCTGCTATCTACGACAATCTAACAGAAGATCTTGTAAGAGCATATCAAACATATTTTCATGGAAATTGACGAAACGCGAAGGAACAAAGTCCAGATGTCTATTTCGTAATTCATCGAGGCTTAAATTTACCGCGACAACATCTAATTAGATTTGATCAAATTGATTTCTTACTTACTGGACTAAATACGGAAATTTTAAAATATCTCGCAAGTAGAAAATAGTTTCTTATCTCTGCCAACTTCCTTGTAGAGCCTTTCTTTTGCTTACTTGATTTGGAGTTCTCGAGAGAGACTCTGCATGAATAGAATAAGATATTCTCTTTGAGTATGCGATGCATGTCGCCAGGATAGTCTCGAACCCAAGCCTAATAGGCCAGATCTTACCGCCATCTTGGTTTTTTACGGTACAGCGGGCTCAATTATAATCATCGGCTTCTTCAATAAACAGATGCTCGTACTTGAAAAACTAGTTGACGAGAGAAAACAAGTTTGACTACTCCGGCAGTTCGGACTGCGGCGGCTTCAAAGAGTTGACGTGATTCAGGCAGAGTCCTCTCCTTTTTTTTTTTTTTTTTTTCTCAGTAAAGAAAAAGATAAAAGGAAGCTCCGCTCGCAGAGTGATCACAGCCGAAACTAAGGAAAAATGACATTCAATCTACACTACTTTCCTTTTCAGTCTGTTAACGCTACGTACTACCGACTGTGTGTAAAAGAGATTCACAAACCAAACGGATACGATCCTGTTGAAGTAACTACATTGATAATTGGTGAGTACTGCATGAAGAAACGTCTTTTATACTCCGACAGGATTCAATTTAAACACTTCTTCCTTATTGAAGTCTCCATTCTTTTAATATTATATGAAAATCACTAAACAACAGGACTATCAATCACTTTGGAAATAAGATTCCAACACAATTTTAGCCACTGATTTCCACACCAGGCCCTGGTTATTCAAAAGGTGAATAGCGCTATCCACTAACTCAATTTGTTGATAGTGTTCGTCCGCTTGATACTAATTTATCCGTTGGATAGCGCTATCCACCTTTTTAGTATCACCTAACTAGTGAACTAATGCAAATTGGCCAATCTACTAGAGGACTATTTATTTACTAATAGTCCACAAGTAGCGAAAAGTGTGACGCTTTCTTTCGTTTTGTTCCCAAATATTCGGCTACGCCACATGGGCTATTCACCCGTAACACGCAAGGGCGGCTGGTCTAATTGTTAATTGATCAACCGAGGCCAGGAGTCCTGAAACAGTTACAATCACCGTCTTGATACAAACAATGATGAAAGCTCCTTTATCACGGGCTTTAAAAATTAATTTTCCTCTCTAGTTAAAATCATCGATATACCATTATGACACGCCTGCTAACTGGCATTTGATCTCTCCACAGGTTCTTGAGGACACGACCCCAAAAAGAAGGCATTAATTTTATAACGACGCCGGAACTCTTGGAAAATTATAAGAAGTTCCTCAACCTCTTTAAATCAGATTTCCAAAACAAATAAAACGAACAACATTAAAAACATTGTGTTCTTTATGACCTAGTTCCTCAAAGCCGAGAAAATTCCCTAAAAGTACCCTTGGATTATCGTTGCTCTTAAACTTCTCGGATGTAAAGAACTTTCTTCAGTTGCTAGACCACCCCAAGTCCCAACAGTCAGAGAATATTTTGACCAGCCATTACCTCCATCAAATAACATTAGCCATGTATACTGAAAAGGAAAAACAAACTACAAGGAAATATTTTGCAGATGCAATTGTTTTCTTTTGTTTCTTCACCTAAAGACAGGTAATACTACAATAGGACACAAGGTTCCCTACTAAGTAAATCACCCGACCCAACCCCTAAAAGATACAAAGCCACCCACTTATAATTACAAGCACCCCTTCTACAAAAAGGACAACTTAATAACAAACACACTATAAATAGTGTAAAAAAAAAAAAAAAATTATGGAAAAAAATTTGATAATGGAGCGATTTTCATGAAGGTTTCAAAACGTTCCACATATCTAACTATATATAGGGAAGAGAAAAAAAGTTCAAAAATACTTAACTAGAAATACAGGCCAGGGCAAACAGCTTCAACATCAGTTCGATTTTGTTGAAGGAAGTTGAACGCTGTTCACTGCTGTTGTGGGTAAACAGCAGTTTAAACACTTCATCATTTGTTTCAACAAACCTCACGAGAGGCCTTATATTCAGTCCCAGGCTGTGGCCGCGGTTATTACTATGGATACGGACATGAATACGTCATGACGAGACCGATTAGTGCGCACGCGCATACCCAATAATGAAAAAGGAGGGCAAACTACTTCAACTTCATTCAACATTCGCGATAACAAAAAAAAAATTGTATGGTCGTGGAAACAAAACTTAAACGCTTTTAAACTAATTCAACTTCGATTCAACAAACTTTTGAAAGTGGGGAGCAAACGGTTGAACATCGCTGTCAGCAAAATCGAACGGATATTGAAGCAGTTTCCCCGGGCCTTTGGCATTCGGGTTTCTGCGCACAAGGCATCATAATATTTACAAATTGACTTCAAAAATTTCGGAAGTATTCATTACTCAGATGATCAGGAATACCGCGTTCAAATTTTTAGAGATTGAACACTTAATATTCACGGTACTTTTTTCTTCTTTGACTGATAGGAAAACCATAGCCTAGTGCAAATGTGCCAAACAATGTAAACAAAGATTCCCTTTTAAACGGAAAGCTTCACTGTGCCGTGACGTTACACCGATGCCTCACCAACACTCAGTCTGGGTATAACTAGAAGTGCACAACTTCATTTAGTGTTCACCGCTTCTCAAAACCTAAATTAAAGCTAAGATTACCTCCATTTGTAACATAGTCGACGACAAACAATATGTATTATATCTACCCGGCAGCAACAAAAACGAGAACTCGAAAAAAAAAAATTAAATATGAGAAATGGGGCCTCCATCGTAAGATGTTCTTTCATGAGTGAGCAATTAACGTATTTACTCGACTAAACGCCCTGGGGCCGGTTGCTCGAAGCCTGGTTAGCGCTAACCGTTGGTTAAGAGGTATCAAACCCTACAGGTTCCCATGGTATTTAACGCTGGTTAGCGCTAACCATGCTTCGAACAACCTGGGCCAGGGCGTTTATTAAAGTTTGAGCGTGTCCGATGGGGCATTTATTCGATGGCGGCTCACTAACTACAATTACAGTTGATCATTTTTAAATGTTACTTAAAACAGAAACATGTTTAATAAAAGTTCTTATGTCTCACTTTTTCGCTGAGATAGAGCAGAAATGGTCTGGCTTGTGATCAACGTTCGGAAATTTAAACGTGTATTTTTTTCCCTTACAATTCTCGAATAAACGCCGCACTCTTCTGCTTGGGTGCGGCGTTTGTTCGAGGGCGGCGTTTAATCGAGTAAATACGGTATGGATCTTTTCTTCAAAACAAACGGCAACCACGGTCTGTCTTTCAACAAATATAATTTCCTTATTCCATTTTCACAATATTGACACAAAAAACCACCTGAGTTCTTCTAAAAAATCGCCGTTAATCATGATCGAATCATGATGATCCTCTTAGCGCTTAACCTACTTCCTTGTAAGAAGATACGGTGCTTTTCTATGACCGGTACCCATTTTTCACCAAGTTAATATCTCCTGCATTCACAAATCTGACACGAAAAATCTGTTATTGCGAAGGTACATTATACTGAAACCTCATTTAGGGTGCGTTCGATTGACCATATTCCGGAATAGGAATACATGGAATAGAAGTTAGAAATCCTTCGTTTTTACGGAGATTCACATGAAAATTGTCAAACACTTGCTAAAATGCTATTTTAAACATATCTTTATCATCCTTGTTGCTTCAAAACGCCAGACCTACCGTTTTAAATCATCACTTCACGTATTTTTATTCCGGAATAGGGTCAATCGAACGCGCCCTTAGTTGAACCAAAAGATTCTGCAAAGCCATTCCAGACAAATTAGATAATGCGATGCAATTATTACCTCACTAAATGCCTCAATAGGCTAGTTTCGCCATTTTCACGGTGGGACTGACAAAGCATGGAATTGAAGCTGCCATTAATTGAAAAGATGGCCTCGCATGAGCCTCCACTCTATA
>OX421446.1:62050306-62060306 GCA_949126865.1 Montipora capitata
TTGTGCCTGTTGATTCATCGATCAAAATGGATGGGCTGTCAAAGCTCCATCGATCACATCTGAAAACATCTCGAGTCTGTACACTGTAGGAACTTCTGGCTCCAGTTGATAAATGATCTAGATCTCCACAGCCAAAAAAATTGAACTGAATCTCAATTTTCCGTAAAAGAGTGCCCATTATTTATTTGAACAACAAAAGGTGTAATTTAGGAACAAAAGAGTAAACAAAATGTAAGCGATACACAGTTCATTGTTGGCCTGTGACTTTGCCATGGCCAATGTTAATAATTGAGCAATTGAATACATTCAAGTTTCACATTAAACATGTTATTTTTAACACTTACTTTGAAAAAGTGGCATAATTTGCAAAACAAGAACTGAGACGATGACACGTGTGCCCGAAATTAACATCAACAGAGTCGCACAAAACAAACATTTAACATACTTCACTGCTGGATTCTCTGTCATTTCACTCACGCAAAACAAGCCAATGCTTGAAATTCACTTGGAAAGCAAGCAACAGACTGAACTTTGACTGAAATGTTAAATTAATCATTGGCACATCAAAAGTGTCACGGATTGTCTCGCCTAAAAAAACAGCTCAGATAATGTCATGCAACACATGGAACAAACCTCCTCAAGCTTGTAAATAATCGTTGACAAAATGAAACCATTCGACTACAAATCCTGAAAATAACAGCTTACGTTGAAATTTAGGAACCTCGATCATTTCTTCGTAGTGAGAATTGGAAATGTTCAATTTCGTTTTGAAATGTGCGGTGCATATGTTTTTCTTGATGTTTGTAATTTGCATAAACATTCAATTTTTTTTTTGCGTCCAATTGGACCCTTGATTCTATATTCTGTGCGTCCAAAAGAAAAACGAGTGCATCCCAGGACGCAATGACGCACTCTGGATACATCTCTGCACTTAAGTTGAACATTTTGATGAAATTCCTTTCCCACGGTGTGAGTTGTAGCCAAATTTCGCCATCAAGGTGTACTGGAACAACCACAACAGTTTTGAAAGTCATGAGTCCCAGGGGGAAATCGTTTTTGTCCAGCAAAGAGTTTACAAGCGCAACAATTGACTCGCTGTTACTTTGAGTGCAAGAAAGGCTCCATAGCTGAAAAGTAGCAGATGAACACAACACCTCTCAAGAATTGAACTATTTACAAGCGAAAGTGGGCGGGACAGTGACTCAGTAATTCGGGCCCATTCCACAGCTCGCTGGTTTTCGTAGTAGCCCCCTTGTCACAGTGCGACTCGCAGCCAGCGTACATTTTAAGTCACAGTGAAGACTGAATGCAACCTTCAGGACAATCACACATGGAACCAGAGTAGTCATGAATAATTCATAGGACATCCATTTTCTGAACAAGCAAGGACATTATAAGTGCAGAATTTGACCAAGTTTGACAATTTTCCTTTGAGTGTCTCTCTTCAAGACAATATCACAATAATGATATTCCACAGTAACTGAATTCACATGGCGTAAAATAAAAAGTTTCCTTTTGCTATTGTAGCTTTTTTATTGTCATAAAAATCTCCAACTTCTTGCACCCACCACTCTTATTTAATGATGCCAGGAGATTGAGAGGTAAAAGACCAGCTTATCAGTTTTATAAATTGCTCTTCAGGCCTGGGGCCCATTTCTCGAAAGTCCCAAACCTTTTTGGGCATCATAATTCCCTCTGGATCTTATGAATGGAGAGATTTTAAGTCGCTATCATTTTGCTTTTTGTTATCTTGAAAACATGCCAAAAGACCAGCTTATGAAAACAAGCAGAAGGCAGTTTTGTAAATGGCCTTTTGGGCCCAAAAAGTTATCAGGATGTTCGAGAAACAGACCCCAGCTTTGCATGCTCAAGGCTCTCATCAAATTAAGTGAACTGCCTTCACTGGGGCACTTTTAAACCACCCAGTGACTCCTGGACCATAGCCTGCGTAGCAGGGGGGATATTTTATTGCAGAATTATTCAAACACTTGCGAATATCGAGTGAGTACGATGGTTGCTTCGTTTGTTTTGGCAATAAGTGGCATGGGAACTAGTCGCCGCTTCGAAGGCAGTTGCTCTTGTGCGATGCGATAAAACATCTCGCCAGCCACACAGGCTACCTGAACCACGGCCCATTGACAAGCACGATCATCTGGCATTAAATAAATCTATTAACTTTCACTCTTAGGGATCAGTGGGTTAAAATGACTCCTGAAGCGCCCGCCATTGACGAGTAAGATTGTCTAGCATTGGACAGAGTAAAACCTACATGTATCAAGTCTCACTCCCAGGGTCAATGGGTTCAAAAAATAATTGCTATTCCTCTCCACTTACCAGGTGTTACTTCAGAAATGTCTTGAATATCATGGAGCACAGTCCATTCATTCCTTGAATTCCTGCAAGTGTATCTTGCAACAGTGCACCAGCCATGCGGGTGAACATCTATAGACGAAATGCACCATGGGCAGCACTCATCTGGAAAATCTTGAATAATTTCCAAGGCATTCCTTGCCTTACTTGGCCAGCGATGACTGGCAAAGCTAACAAGGGAGGAATCCATTGCACCAAAAAAGGGATATTCATCACCTTCTATGTCATACTGCAAGTAGTCAAGATTTAGATTATGGATCACAAGAAGGTGACCAGGAATGGCTGAAATGATCATTTTTTGACCATCAGGACATATTTTCATACGCATTAAGTTTGAGAATTGCAGAACAACCCTACCATGAGCTGTACCATCATTGGCGTATCTGTTGATGTCCCATGTTCGAACCGTATCGTCAAAAGCTGACGTCACAATTAACCCAGAGGGTCTGTGGTATTCTATACTTTTAACCCAGTTTGTGTGACCTTCCAAACTAAGAACTTTACTTTTAAGGTTCCTGCAATCCCAGAGAGCTACAGTAGTATCATCAGAACAAGTGACAAAGCTTCGGCTGTCCAAGAATCGAACACAGTTGACACAATCTCGATGTGCCCTTCGCACACATGTGACCTGTTTTTGACAAAGAGGATCAAACACAAGTAAACTGTGTCTTTCACAGGCAGCCACAAGGAAATCACCTGTCGGTGAAAACTCCACGTTAAAAATTGCTCCATGATCGTAACTGTCTGTTCTGTCGTCGGGGCCCCATATTTTTCGCAACGATAAATGTTTATAATATTTTGATATCACAGAGTCGTTTCTCGTAACCCCGATCATTCCTTGGATCTCTCGGTGTCGAAGATACGAAAGAGAAGTCCAGGGTTTAGCACGAGCCAAACTGACTTTGTCCCCAGAAGATGTTTCAGGTTTTGACTCTCCCATGCATCAATACAATTTGTAGAATCTTTCTTCAAACAGGCCTCTACAATAGACTGCAACTTAAACACAAAGTTCTCTCTCGAAACGGCAAACTGGGACGACTCAAGCCAATGCTTACCAGTCCTTCGCCAACCAGAAATCGATCGTAAATCGGCGTTACTTCCGATCGCTACGAAGAAATATTGGGTTGCACGTCACGCAAGTGAAAACATAAATCGCTCACCATATAATAAATTGAGTCAAGAAATGGAAATGTTATAGAAGAGGAACAAATAAACAACGGGTCCAAGTCTCAGGGCTGTGCGATATTCCGTACTTGAGTTCCGCTCAAGTATGGAGACGCCATGTTGGTGTACCGGAGAGGACAAAACGCGGAGCCCTACTCCATGGAGTACCATACTGTTGATCCATGTGTAAGCAGCATCCCAAATAGTGCTTACTTAAGCCTCAACACCCATTTTAAACAGCATTGTTCAACAGTATTTACCGGTAAGTCTATTAAGCCGGCCCATTTTAAGAAGGTTAGCTTTCGATTATTGTTGTGACGGCCGATTACTTCATGTAAGCTAACCTTTTTAAAATGGGTGCTTAGACATAAATACTGTTGAACAATGCTGTTTAAAATGGGTGAGACTTAAGTAAGCACTATTTGAGATGCTGCTTACACATTGATCAACAGTACTCATTCGAAATAGTATTTTTAGGGTACTCCATTTGGGTACTCCATAGGGTACTCCATGGAGTACGGCCGCGTTTTGTCCTCTCCCTTGGTGTAAGTACACCAACACCTTCAGAAACATCTGGAATTTAGTTTGGCTGTCTTTAACACTTTCTGCTGTATGATGAACTAGCAAACATTCGTATGACACTTCTCCTAGTATATTGGCTGTTTAGACCAAAAACACACGAGGGGAATCGATATCTTTATGCAACTGGCATGTTTTTCGAAAGCCATCAGTATGTGGCAGGTCTAATCTGCAGGTCGCGGGTTGCAGGTCATTGTTTCACCAATACAGAAAGTATCCTAAACATTCTTAAAAGCTAACCTTTAAGAATGTTTAGGATACTTTCTGTATTGATGAAACAATGACCTGCAACCCGCGACCTGCAGATTAGACCCGCCGATCAATATGTCACGCACTGTGAAAAACTCTGAAATTCAAACTGCTCTCTTTTCGAAACGAAGCACGGTACCGAGCTGAAAACAAGCAAACAGATATATTTTTAAAACCTCTCGTAGCTGATCAAGATAAAAACTCAAAATTAAAGGCTCTTTTAGTTTTGTGTTTTATTTTTTTATGACGTCACATGCAACCCAAGAATTGTTTTTGGCCAGCAAATATAATTTTATTTTTTAAATACGCCCAGTTACACCATAGAACATTGCAAACTACAGTAAACAAATTGCAATACGAACGTGACATGAATTACAGCATGTACTACCAAGCACTAATTGCATTAAAATTACATGTTTTCTAACATGACAAAATAATATTCCCCCTACAATGTCTCCAGTTAAAATTAGCCATGTTCCCTTGTTCCCCAAAACCCGTGGGAGGGCATCCTTTTTAAGTTGCCTTTTGACAACACCACTTTTATATAATTTGTCAGCTATCTTTTTAGTATTCTAGCCAATTGATTTTAAAATCTGGAGATACCACTGTCCTGGCAAATGTTCACATCAAGTTTCAGCCAGTGGCTCAAAACATTACATGCTTAGCTCTGAACGTTTTGCAAACTATTATAAGCAGCTGATTAGGCTCAAGTGGGTCCATTATAGGGGGGGGGGGGGGGGGTGGGGTGAGGGAAAGAAGGGGTCCTTTCTTCTCACATTCCTTGAAATCCTAATGCTTGGCTATGAAATAACCAAAGTTCAAGTGTTTGTTTATGCCACATAATTATCACTCCTTTGTTCAAATGGCATTTGCATTTACAATTCAAATTCATTTTACTAAAAAAACAGAGCAACCAACACAGTGGAAGGTGTAAACTGCGGCTTGCAGGTT
Source organism: Montipora capitata (assembly GCA_949126865.1). NCBI lineage: Eukaryota > Metazoa > Cnidaria > Anthozoa > Scleractinia > Acroporidae > Montipora > Montipora capitata. Next base: position 62,055,620 of record OX421446.1, read on the forward strand.
AGGGTTGCAGGTCATTGTTTCACCAATTAGCTGAAGCAACCCAAACCTTTACGAATGCTAACATTAGGCCTACACACCATGCTTTAGATAACGTTTAAGCCAAAGGTTAGCATTTTTGCAAAAGTTTGGGTTGTTTCAGTTACAGTAAAACAATGACATGTTAAACCTGCACTTGACACATTATGCAAACACAGTCTAACTAAAGAGATTCTGTTGCCGTCAGGTTGGATAGGAAAGCTACACTTGCCAAGAAAAGGAGTGAGGTATTTTCCCGTGATTCCCAGCAAAGGCAGTAAAAATATCAGACTGAAAATGAATACAAGACAGTCAAAAGAAGAGAAAGGTTTCTTTTCATGTACTTGCTCAGGGGCGGATCCGGGATTTTTCTAAGGAGGGGGTGCGCCACTAAGGGATGGCGTAGCTGACTGGTGACGTGTATTAGAAAGCCTCAGGTCATCTCAGTGAGTGGCTTCATACATGTAGCTCAGTTGGCAGAGCATTTAACACCACATTGCAAAAGTCATGGGTATATATGAATCCTGTAGAAGCTACAATAAGCGACGAAAGAAGTTGAGACACTGAAGTGGGAAGAACACATTTAGGAAAAAATCACCTTAACGTTACATTCTCCACTTGCACTCCCCCCTCTCCACCCGCCTCCCCCCTTCAATGTTGTAGCTGAGGTTTTCAGGTGTCTTAAATAAAAGACCATAAAAATTACTGCTTCAACTGCTCAGATAACTGTGCGAAGATCACTTCCCCCTTTTACGAAACACTACCTATTGGGCAGAAATAACCTGTCATTGTGATAATGCAAAAAAAAATCTATGCAAAGATCAGTAAAGATATTTAGAGGATTGATGAGTCAGATGGGGCTGGCACTTTTTAGCAAACAACAAAATATCTGAACTGAATAGAGAAATAATACTCGCATCTTACCGGTATTTGGACAATTTAAGCATTGCACAAATAATGCAAGGATCATTTCTGTGTCTGCAGAGGCAATACAGGCAACTTTCACGATGGCATCATTTATTTTGACTACAACTACCAGAAATAAGTTTGTTTTATTTTCTTAAATTTTGTATCCCCAATGGGGTAAAAATGACAACAGCTCTAATTAGCATAAGAGAAGCAAACCCTGTAGGGTTCTGGTACTTGTAGTCAAATGGCGTCATCATGCAAATGAGCTATTGTGAGGATAATTTCTCTATTTTGACTATAGCCCCACTTCAAATATCTACATTTCTTTCAACAAACTATCTAAAAACATTGTAAAAATGCTCACAATAATTATTATTACACAGTGAAATTAATAATATTGCTTTATTTCATTATCAAGTCTTATTGATGTCTGTTTACAAAGCTAGATATTACATTTTATAAAGAATTATTATTTACATTTCTTGCAAGTTCTCATACAAAATAAGGTGGCTTTCTGACAGTTATACCATATTCACTAAGTGCTGGTGTCAGGTCTTCCATTGTCAAAGTGTACCGTTTATCCTGGAAACAACAATAATAGCAGCAAAACTTTACAGATCCAAAACCTCTTTCTCGACAATCAAAGCCTTTAGGCAGAAAAATTAAATAATATAGTTTACATAACATGAAATGGCAGGGAAAAAATTAGAGACAAATTTGAAATGTGAGTCTTCTTCACTCCTAGTTTGAAACAAAATAATGGATGCAAAAACATGGAATAAGAAAATATGCTGATTTTTGGTTCAGGAGAATCAGAGAAAACCAGAACAGTTTTTCCAGTTCAATACATCTCCTGAGTGCCCCTAACGCAGGCTACGAGAGAGCTGGAAAAGTCAAGTAGCTCTAACTTCTGTAAGTTAAGGCTTGAATGGGTAGTATAGTTGGTAAAATATTTTATTATGCATTATCTTTAGATCTCTGAATAAAGCCACAAGAAAAACTATTGAATTAATCCCCCACTAAAGGGGAAGCAGGGATGGCACAGTGGAGACAGCACTTGTCTCCCACCAATGTGACCTGGGTTCGCCTCCTGACTCGAGGCTTACACGTACATTGAGTTTGTTCAATTTTGGTTCTTTTCTCTGCTCCGAGAGGCTTTCCTCCGAGTTCCCTGGTTTTCCCCTCTCCACAAAGACCAACATCTCTAAATTCTAATTCAATCTAGAAGAAGGACATCCCCAGGGGTTTCATTAGAAGCCAGTCACCGGCGTTATACTGCCGTGTGTTTGTCAGAAATTTGTCTCTCACCGCCAGCTACTCTGCCTTGATTTTCACTCAAATCCTTGTAAAAGATACATGTACGAGTGACTGCCACTTACATTGATTAGCCCAGTCATCTACTGCAAAAGTTATTGAAACCTCTGCATCCCTACAACCACCTCTGGGTGCGTGGAGATTCCTGGTTAAATACAGTAGTTCTAGCAAGGTCAATTGATATACTACTGTATATTAAAATAAATCTACTTTTATCTTCAAGTTTTCTTTTTTTGATACTTTAGATGAACTTACTTTGCCCGATTTCCGAGAACTCTGCCCTGAGCCTCTCATTTTACAATGTTGAAGAGCATCATTAGCAATATCAGATACAAATTTCTGAGCAGCAAGGGAAATCATTCTCACCCTTGAGAAAAAAGTAGAAAAGCAACCACAACATTAGCACAACTGCAATACATCCAACATCATCATTGCTCCACTTCTCTGTTGACTGCAAAACCTGAACACCATCTAATGTTACAACATTGCCTCATACAAAGTGTAACGTTAACAGGAATTTAAGGATGTGAGAAACTTATAGAAAAGGCAAAAAATGGTCTCAGTGGCTAGATCATTCCTTTACAGGACAATCACAGGCATCTTGCAATCCCACAGCCCTCCAAAACTCAAAGGCCTTTTCCTGGGTCAGGAATTCAACAGTTACACAAAGATGGTGACCACCGCGAGTCTCTGAAATACAGCAAAATCTTCCTTGTCGTCTCAGAAATTCATTGGCCAGAGTTCTTTTAACCTCAAATATTTTCCTTGCAGAGATAAATCCCCTCGCCTATAGCAACCATTTTCATATTTGCATTTCAAAACTTCCCTTTTACTGAGCTGTGAAACTTGACAAAACCACACAATGTACTTTGTCCAATGGCAGATAATGTGAGAGACAAGGGTTTACCCCTCAGATGACGTCAAACACTGCATTGCAATGCAAAGCAGTTCGTGATGTCATCTCAGAAACAGACACGTCTCTTCCTACCTTGGCAATGGGTCAAACGACTGTCAATGCGACTCGAATGGCCTCTTAAAAACGAAATCATGGCGAGTTACGTTAAAAAATAATATTTTGTAGACCACTTTCACAAATGGCCACCACCTTCACATTCTTGTGTATTTATGTTAATTAGGCCTACTGCCCTCATTTTGAAACAAGTATTTTATTTACAAGGAAGGATTACATTTTTGCAAACGTCGGCTGTGTAGCACTTATCTTTGAACAAACTTCACTGATTAGAGTGTAATGTGAAGTTTCTACCCCATTTGAACCATGTGAGCGTTAGCCCTACTGAAGGAAATGGGTCCACACAAGGACAGAGAAAAACTCTGACAAGGGTGGGAATTGAACCCGCGACCTTCGGGTTAAATCACTGCTGCTCTACCGACTGAGCTAGAAGGTCAGATGGGAGCAGGCCGTGGGAACTGAAGATGTTAAAGTCACGGCAATGAACATTCACAAGTGAGGCTAGAAAGGCTCATTAGGATTAAAACAGAAGAATACCGGCCACCATTATGAGAGAGGTGCCTCTGTGGTGCTGATTTGACTATTCTTAATTTAAAGTGCCCCTAACCCCAAAATGTTTTTTTTTGCTAAAATGAATCTTTGCACCAGTTCGAAATGCATTGCGGCAATTTTTTTCTGATTCTGTCGTGAACAAAAGATGCTTGGATTTTCGCAACTTTCGAAGCCTATAAAATGGCAGAATTTGTTAGAAAAAGGAAAAAATTGCCGCACTGCGTTTCGAACAGGTGCAAAGATTCATTTTAGCGAAAAAAACATTTTGGGGTTAGAGGCACTTAATAAGGAGCCCATCAAGTCCTATCACGGTGTAATTGTTAAGTACTACTCTCTACACTTACACTCTGGGATCCGAAGAGTCAAACCCTGAACGATTTAAGTAATAAGCTGTCACTGCATCTGGAATCTGTAGAATTGAGGAAATGGCTTAGGAGAGAGCTGAGGACTTCCACGTTGTCAAGGAAAAAAAAAACGTAAAATCTAAATCAAATAACTTTAAAGCAATAAGAGCAACAACCAGAGCCAAGGAAAAAAGCCATATTGCGAGCAAATTTAAGAGGCAAATATCTCAAGACTGAGCTTAATCACCGTTGGTGTGTAGTCTTCAAGCTGGGTTAAAAACTCTGCTAATGAGGCTCCAGCGTTTCTGACTTTAGTATCCATGTGCGATGAAGCTGTTGTACTAGAAGTAGTAGACTGAGTTGATTGTGCCTGGCTGTTGGAAACGCTACTAGTTGCAGTATTCGGTTTGCTTTGAACAGCTGAATTTGTCGCCTGACCGTCCGCCATGTTTGTTGGTATTGTTCAAAACATGCGCTGTTGCTATTACCGCTGGTCACCGAAACAACGGGGCGGAATTTTCAAATTAATAGACAGCAGGACAGACAGCAGAGGACAACAGATTTTTCTGCTTTTGACATCTTT
>OX421446.1:62067806-62095306 GCA_949126865.1 Montipora capitata
CTTGGCTAAATCAAAATTAATAATTTGATTTATTTCTCAATGATAAGTTTTAATAAATTAATTTCAGGAGGTGCCTGTGAAGGTTTATGAAATTAATGTGAACTACATTTGTACGTGACTGTTTCATTACAAGTGTTAAAAGTCAAAATTAGAGTGACAGCTAGCAGTCACAGAGTATTTACACAAAATGTAGCCTTACTTGATATTTATAGTTTGAAGTCAATCTTGAGTCTATGTAGGCTGTATGCAAATCATATTACTAGTTACTGGAAACCATTTGCAGTACATTGTGCTTCACTTTGAATTAATACAATAAAGCTCTAAAGTTTGTAGTGACAGTGTACATGTAAGTATTACCACAGTCTATTTTTCTTACTTAATGCTATTAAATGCTGATGGTGTTTAATAATTGTTGTTGTGTCAGGCCACTGGCAAACAGAAATGAAACTAAACATTTTTTTCCCTTTAAATTTGTGAACAATCAACAGGCAAGATGGGCCCAGCAAAACACAATACAGGAAATCATCTTCAGTTGCCAGTAAACGATACAATGAGAAATTGATCTTATATACGTTATAACTAGCAGTAATCGTAGATTATAATGCATCGCCTTGGGGCCCTTAATAGGCACCTGTATCGGTTTCCATAAAGCATCTTAAGCCTTTTACTCCTAGACTGAGTTATGGGGACTTTATTTCTTGACCACTCTAAATTACTTGTGAACGAAATCCTGTGGTGTTTTCATTGATACAGAAATGAAACTTCTGATTCTTTCTCCATTCGTTAGCAATCATTCTTTCAAATTTCAGAGAAATTGTTACATTGTATATGTTATGATCTATACGTTATGCTCTGTACGTTACACTCTATATGACATGTAAGACTGTAAGTTCAAGTTTTCATTGCTATGTCTTCTTGCAACTGAAGATCATCAATGTCATTTTTTTTTACGTATACTAAAAAATTTAATTTCAATTTAGTGTCAACATTACTTATATTTGAACACATTTTTTTAACTGTCAAAAGTGCCCTGATTTTTTCATTAAATTTGATTCTTACTTATAAAACATATGTAAAATAGAATTTGTTAGTAGCTGACTGCTCTCAGTTGTCTGCAAATCAATAATGTAGTGCCACAGGAGATAATAAAATTAATATTACTTCACTTCTACCTCATGGGGTCTTGTCAGTGTGAATTTTCCTTACCTCATAAAAAAATAGTTTTGAAATCAGTATTATGATTGATATGACGTAACTATTATGGAGTGTAATGTGAAGTGCTAGTTTTCTACCCATATGAACCGTGTGAGCGTTAGCCCTACTGATGGAAATGGGCCCACACAAGGACAGAGACAAACTCTGGGCCCGGTTGTTCAAAAGCCGATTAACGCTAATCCCAGATTAAAAGTTAACCAATGAGTTTATTTCTCTACTCCCAAATGTTATTCAACGCTGATATTCGGCAAAACCTTACCAAAAGAAACTATTACCAAAAAGTTGAAAATATGAAATAAAAGTTTACCCTAATCCTGGATTAAGTTAATCGGCTGACCGGGCCCTGGTCAGTAGTGCTAACGCTCACATGGTTCATATGGGTAGAAAACTAGCACTTCACATTACACTTTATAATAGTTAAGTCTGTTGAAATATAAGTGCTACACGGCCAAAGTTTGAGAAAACGTAACCCTTCCTTATGATTTGTACATGTATGGCCTTCTTTTTTGTATTTGAGATTAACTTTTCATATTTCAGAAACTTTGCCCAAACTTGGCTGTCCGGGACTTCAAATAATGTTCGGATTTGTTAGTATCATTTAGAACTTCCTTCCAGAGGTGGAGTCGGCACATAGCAAAAATATTTCGGGAACATTTCAAGGCGCTCTAACGACTAAGATTGTCTGTGCTACGCCACAAGTGGTCATACAGGAAATCCACTACAAAATGTGCGAAGCACGCGAGTTCACGCGAAGTAAAACTGCTCTCGCGAGAAGACGCTTGCAATCTCAGAATCATTACTAGCAAAGGCAGTACTTTTGTCTGAAGAAAACTGTTTTGAAAAAAATTGGCAGTCGTTTCTTACAATTATAGATAAGAAATTAAAATCGCGCTTAAACAAAACTTCAGTTATAGGTAAATGAATGAAACGATTGATCATTGAGTGACTTTCGAGAGTAAGTAATTCTAAAAATAGAAAGTAGCACAGCAGACACAAAGCGAAATACGAGCAGCCGGCCGTAAGCGCGGGAATCTATTTTACGTCAGATGATTGGCTAAGAAAGTAGCACAAAGTTCGTAAGCCAATGACCACCCATAACAGCCTACGTAACCGAAACAATGGCAATTTAAGGTGGCTTACTACAGTCTTCCGAAGAAAAAGATCAAGATTTTGAAATCTGTGAGATTAAAACAACAGGATGTCTCTTCTGAAGTGTTACTCACTGCCATTGATGTAAACGTAATTTTACCTAATTTTACCTTTTCACTCTCCCATCGTCCACGGCGCGCTTTGCTATTTTTCGATTATTGCTATTTTTATTGGGAAACCCAGCGGGAGCCTCTGCGGAGGAGAGAGAGTAAGCCACCTTAAGTGGCAACCTGACTTTTTGTAGTGGATTCAAAACTGGGCAGTAGACCTTTGTAAAACATTTTTTTTGTTTGTGGTTGTTATTTTGCAGAAAGCAAAGGCACAAAAAAGACAAATAAAAATACAAAACAATGAAGACAGCTACAAGTCCACTAAAGCAATCGCTGGGAAACAACCTACGAGAGAATACTCTGGCGTGAACTCGACGGTCATATCCTCCACGGAGATGGCAAACCCTATGCATTTTACCGGTGATTTCGACAGCAATAATAATGATACAGGTAGCGAGGTGAAAATACAAGCAAAGAGGTATTTTCCATCCTTTTCATTCGCTGAAGAAGGCTCCGTAGTGTCGAAAAAGCTACATAATACATCAAAACAAGACAGGTCAGCTAAAACCGTAGGTCGCATCACTAGCAGCAGCCTTGTTGGCGACATCGATGTCAACAATAATGTTGCCAGTAATGTCCGCTCTACTGGCAATGATTTTTCCAACACTGGCGTCACCTATTCCAACATTGGCAGCAATCATTCCAAGGCTAACAATATCAGATGGCGCAGCAACAAAGTAAAACGACAAGAACGAACGGAGATCTCCGATTCAATTTCTTCCTCAGATTCAGCTTCAGTGTTACTTCAAACGGCAACATTTCCATTGCACAGCTCACAGCCGAGAGAAACAACGCTCCTTGCCTCTTCGGAACGAGTGAATCCCTTGAGAGAGAGGCAGTTCCAGCCATTACCACATATTGACGGCGTCATTCCTCCACCGGCGGAGTTCTCCGAAAATTTAGGTAAGAACAATGGATTGAACGTCAAGTTGTCGAAAACAAACTTTTATCTCCCCTTTCCATTCAAATGTCTGGCGACCACTTGGTCCTTTGTTTATTGCAGCTTTTCGTTCATACTCACGTTGTGCAATGCGGACGAAAAACTCGAAAACCAAATCTTTGAGAACGGCTGTCTACCAAATTATTAAAGGCAAACTCTTGTTCTTTTTGTCAGCGATATTTTTGTAAGCTTGATTTAAAGGCAAAAAAAGCTTTTGAAGCACGTTTTACACTGTCGTGTGCTTACGTTATCTTTCAAGCCATGAATTTGACAATTTCACGTTGTTGTTTCGTGGATTACGACATAGAAATGAGGGGGATTTAGCATCAAGTTCACGGCAAACTTCAAACTTCGGCCTGAAATTTTCGTTCCCGAAAATAAGGAAACTCGTTTGATATGAGATCGATTCTTACCTGAAAGTTCCAGATTTGGTTCAACGTCTTAAAGGAGCAAGTCAAGTTAGAATGATAGAATTTTCACGCTTTTATGATAAGGAGCTAGCAAGCTGCTGTGTCCCGTTTGCCGTTTCAAGGAAACCTCGGCGTGATGGTAAATCTCTCTTTTTTTTGCGTGTCGCACGTGCAAAGCGTGCGAATTTTAAGTTTTGTGGCGTAGCTATCACCGTTGCCGTTGCCCTTTCCTTGGAAGACAAGACAAGTTCGAGACAGTTTTGGTTTGGAACGAAACGGTTACGGCTAAGGCAACGCCACAAAACGATTATACACTTTAGGAGCTTAAGGCGGCGTTTACACGAACGCGGTTTCACATCGACACGGTTTTATGGCTTCGAAACCGCGTCAAAATCGATGCGGTTTGGAGGTGTTTACACGGAACCGTTTTTGCTAGAAAATTCAAGTCGTGATGGTATAAGCGAGCGCTGCACTTTGTGCTACATTCACTATTTTGAATTGAACAATGCAAATTTCGCGTCAAAATAGTACTGTAACCGTATTCAAATCGATGTGGTTTCGCTGTTTACACGACAAATAAAACTGCATCGTTTTGAAAACGCTCCACTTTTTGCACCGGTTTCAAATCGACACGGTTTTGATAACAGTCTCGATCGGTGTCGTGTAAACAGAAGGTGTAACCGCATCGAAAATCGGTGCGGTTAGAAATGAAACCGCGTTCGTGTAAACGCTGCCTAAGCAACGACGACGGCGACGGCAACGAGAACGTCATCTCGAAATATAAATTCACGTTACTGTAATCACTTCGTGACTATTCCAACCTTTGTGATATGACAAGGGTGTGGTAGCTCCTCAGAAGTGACACTGGTCGGAAGGGCGCTTAATTTAGGGGAGAAAGTGAAAACTGATTTATCCTCAAGTGCTGACGTTCTTCACAAAACCTCAAATTTGGCTATTTCATGTTGTTGTTTTGCTGACGACGGCAAAGAAATGGACAAAAGTGAAAAACGCACGTGCAGGGCGTGCATATTTTTTCCCACTATAAAGGCAAATTTGTGACGTTCTCCTTGCCGTCGCCTTTGTCGTTGCTTACTCCCTAATATCATTGGTTAAAAGAGAAAAAGAGAATCGTGCTGTACTCTGCATAACAACAACAACAACAACGTGAAATCACCAAATTTAAACTCCCTAATATCATTGGTTAAAAGAGGAAGAAGAATCGTGGTGCATGTGCTGTACTCTGCATAACAACAACAACAACGTGAGATCACCAAATTTGAGGTTGTAACGACAACGTGAACGTACCAATTGTGAATCTTTCATTCTATACTTTTACTCTGAAACCGCTCGTGTAAATTCAATTTTAAGATAATTTGCCCACATTGTACGAAGTAAACGAGATGAAATAACCTCGTAAGGCTTACAATAGTGCAAAGTTACATTTTGAAGTGACGTTCTCGTTACCGTCGCCGTATAGTAGATCTTGAAGTCCCTAATACTGCGTTAAGTGAATAGCTTGCACCAGGTTTTCACCCAGTCAGAGGCAGTGACCTTGCTCGGACGGTGTTTTTCCCGCGTTTGGCGCCGGTTTCGCGTCCTTTCTTTTTCAATAGACCGTATTCGTATTCTCACTAGTATTGGACTGGAACTAGCTTGCAATGGAGGCTAATGCTGGGGAATATATTAAAAGGTATTTGCTTTTGAAAAGATCCCCCCGCATTACCCTACATTGCAAACTAGTTCCAGTCCAATACTTAGAATACGAAAATGGTCTATTACAATTGGCTTATTTGAAAGTCAACATCTGATGTGGTCGGCCAAAAAAATGCTTTGGCTTTTAAGAATCAATCAGTTGTTTTAAACCGAGTGTCGTTGAATCAAGCTTCTTCTCAGTAAAAAACTTCGAAATTACATTCGACACTCGATTGATTATTAAAGTGCTGTAACGTGAATATTACGTCACGTGCACGTGCTCCTGAGCTGTATGTACGAACTAACCAACTGCCTTTTTTTTCACAATTTGACAAGTTTTCACAAGACAGTAAAGACTGTAACGGCATGCCTTTCCTGGAAGTCTCATCACACTTGCAAACAACCGTCGAACAGCAAGAACTTTGGAGACCGCGGAAAACGAATGAATTCTATCGTTAACGAACTGTCCTTTTTTGTTGACTGAAGAGTTTTGCACGACCTTTACAGCATGCTTGCATGGAATTCTCACTGCACTTTACTTTTAGTGGTTATGGTTCTCCAGTTGCATGAGTATGGTGTTAGTTAAAGAACAGATGAAGCACTGATGGCTAGGAAAGCAACGGCTGTGGCACATCTACTTCCTCAAGAAACATGGGGAAACTTTGTACCGCCGGAACTTCAAAAATACAAAGATTAATGTTAGAGAGATCATGCCTCGTGCTTTCGGAAAAGAAAAACATCGGACGCAGATTTGCTTTCAGTAAAACTTATTTGATTTCAGATGATTTGTGACGATTGCAATCAAATGAAAAATATGCCGAAACGTCGTTGAATAATAAATTAGAAAGTGGATATGAGTGAGCAATGGGCACATGTCCACCCATCGTACAATTGTCCTCACAGATATGATAAGACTGCTAGCAGTCCCTTCTAAAGCGGGCGGCTGGACTGACTTAAAAGGGACTGCCGGCTAACAGTCTACTCACTTATGGGACGCGCGAATAAATGACTGACCGTTAAAATGAATTTGCGTCACCAGAGAGATTCAGCATTGCGTCCACGTGAAACTAGAAACGGAAAACAGTAGGCTGTTGCTTAAAACCGTGACACTTGTGTCTCTTTGAGAAGTTGATCGTCAAATGCGTTTCTTTACTCAGCTTGCATGATGTTTGCTATTTGCAGTAAAGGCAATGATAGATCTCTCCCGTCAAACTTTGACCTTCGGTGATTTGTTCTCTAAGAAGGAAACTTGTCTTTTCACTTATTTGTTCCTGCAACGGTTACAATATTTTCTGTCGCAAATCCCGCGCAAGTTGCGCGGAGGTTAATAGTAGAGGTTAGTATAATTAAATAGGTGATTATTTAAAATTCTCTGCGTTGATTGGTTTCACTCGAGGTGATTAATACACGATAATCACCTAAGCGGTTTTTTTTTGCAATGACCGCAAGCCGTTTTGTCGTGGTGACAGACGAAGATATTAAGACGAGATTTTTTTGAACTTCGAGCAATCAAGCCCGCTAGCGGCCAAAAATCCCATAAGAGCTTGCGCGCGGGTCTTACCGTGGAAGAGCATATAAAAGTTTTGTTGAGTGCAAGCGATTAACCAACCACCTTTACACAGGTATTTCATTCAGTCACTTCGGAAAGATCTGTAAAGCTTTGAAAAACGTTTTACAGCGGTGAGTTCATCGTATTTAGTTTAACCTTCATTTATGAGTCGAAATGATTATAGCGGCCATCAAAGTATTCCCTAGCGCGAAACACGTGATTCTAACTAAATAGGCCATTTTCGAAATATGAAATATTCAGCTTGATAGTGAGGCAGTGAGGACAAAAACAATAGAAACACGTTGGAATGAATGTGAAAAATATTTGCATATCATCCACTTTCCTTTGTCTTTGTCCTCAGAACCTCTGTTTCAAGCTGAATTTTAATATATCGAAAAAGGCCTATTGACCAGCTGCAAAAGATTATTATGGTCTTTATGGCCGCGCAATGCTCGAAGTTCAAAAAAATCTCGTCTTAATTGTTTTAAAGAAAATGCATATTTTTCAAATAATCACCTATGTAATTATACAAAAACAATTATTAACCTCAGGTTCGGTGAATAACAGTGAACAAAACCCTCGACTTCACCTCGCCTTCGGCGAATAATTGTTAAATAGTCGGAGTTTGAGTAGCCAATCAGAGCGCGCCAACACTATCCACTTTTTAAGTATATACAAATATTTATTTATTATGGTTGATATAGTACGTTTTTCTGGCGTCACCCTAGGTCATCAATTATCGATGGTTGTACAATCACAGGCAATTAGTGAATTCACGTTTATTTAACCTCCATTGGTACCACTGAGCAACGCAAGCCGGGAATACGCTTTCGTTTCTCTCTGAAGGACAGAAGGCTTGCAGTTGACAAAGACTTAATTGAGCTTAGAAAATTCGCCATTTTATTAATTTGTGCGAGGTAATGCGCGCGCCAATGACGCAAGAAATAATTGTTGTTTTCTAAACCTCATTTTTGCTTTGCTCTCAAAATACAATTCTTTGATATAACCTCTGAAGTTAGTAGCTTGAGGGGTCGTGTAAATATATGTCTTTCCAGAACATTTAACCGACACGTTTCAATAAGAAATCCCAGCTGACCGCAGCCATGCTTGTTATCCGCAGAGACGTAGATTTTCCTAGCAACATTGCATGCTCGAGACTTGCGCTCCAACCCGATGCCACGATAGAAGGGTCTCCTTCTTTGCTCCCCTTTGTAGCGCCTAGCACGAATACCAGGGGACGTAACCGCACGAAGGCCTATTGAAGGCGTTTGCGGGGCGCCTAGCGAACGAGGTAGTTTGTCGATCGAAAAATATATGTAAAATAGCTGGCCACACTGCTGAGCGCGAAGTACAAGTTGTTTGTTAGTGTTAGGGTTGCTTGTAAGAGACGAATTATCTTCGTCTGTCATGATTGATTAGTCGAAGTATTTGCTTTGGGTTTAACACCACGACAATTGCTTGTTCACTTTCGATTTTCAGTTTAACGACTTTAAATGTAAAATGGAAACAACTTAACACCATTACAAAACAATTAACACCGTTACAAAATAATTTTTTCACTTTCCCTCATTGTAGTGCGGCTAAAATGTCAACTTTTGAAGGATTTTGTAATCTGTGCGAAGCTCTCTGTACATCATTTTTTATTTATTTACTCATGTATTGATTTATTTACATGTTTACTTCCAGGTGATCAGGGTGACGTAACTCGGAGGACTGAGGAGAAACATTTTAACGCCGTATCCCACAACCGCGCGCGGCCTTGGATGTTATTTCCGAATTCAACAGGGCAGACGCGAAGTTAGATCTCGGCGGTTTCCACTTGAATGTTCATTCAGTAAGAGGAAATGTGGGAGACACGGAATGATCTGTTGAGTTTTGGCGATGGGAATACTGCAGGAAATTTGGGAACAAAACCTAAGGCCGCGCGCGGTTGTGGGATACGGGGTTAAAATTTTTCTTCCCAGTCCTCCATTACGTCACCAGATCACCTGGTTATATATTAAGGGACAATATCACTGGAGTGTCCCTGGAGAATCAACGATGGGGCACGGAGACACCTTAAGCCATCCCTTTTTTTTTCCTTGAGCGTCGAATGCGTTTCCTGCTATTGGGTCGGTCGGTCGGATTGAAAAAAAAGCCTAAAAAAAATCACAAGTAGTCTCGGAATGGGAGGCCTGATACCCCAGTATCATTGCTATGGAGCCAGGACAACAATAAGACGTGAACCCAAAATCAATATGGCGGAAATGTTGGTAGCCGTTTTTGTCAAATTAAGACAACGTGGGAAAAAGGATCAACCACCGAAACGCCTAAGCGACATAAACATGGTTTAATTACGTCGTTATTTTTTTATTTTTTATTTTTGAAAATGCCAAAAATTTGGGTCGGTCGGATGACGCTAAACGGAGAAAATAAAGGGGATGGCCTTAACATCGGTCGATCTCCGGTGGCCATGGGAAGTGACAGAGAATATACTGGATACAGTGAGCGAACTACAGTAACGAACAACATGCAAACGAAAATACGAACTGTATGCAAGGCAGAAAATCTTGTAGGTTAAAACCAATGAGGAAAGAATGGTACATGCTGAGCGCGAGCGAAACAGTTCATTGGGATGAAGTACAATGCAACGCCCCTTGATTTGTCTCAATTATTTAAGAGTTTGTTACAAGGAGTTCTCATTTTTGATATTTACTATTCTTGGTTTGCGCCCACGTGACACGGTGGCCATGTTGGATGGCAATAAATTACAAATTATTTAAGCAGAATTTGCAGACCGCCGTGACGTCAGATACAAACCATCAATAACTAATTGTTACTTTTTTTGTTTCACTCCCCGTTTTCTCCTTAATTAACTATGTGCTCATCCTGCATGCTTAGTCAGTTTTGCATTTTTTCACTGTCATTTAGTCAGATATAATTTTGTTGTCGCTTCACTGCAGAGTGATGAAACAACAATTTTGTTTCTTGCGCTCTGCAGATTCTTTTGAGGACAAAGTAAAGGGCTTACACCCACCAAAGGAAATTCGTAAGGTTGATAAGGAAGACAACAATGAATTATCCAAACATGATGGGCTCCTTGGATTGCATGAGGTTAACCAGAAACGAGTAAGATTTCAACAAACGGACAGCTTGAATGTGATTGTGGAAATTCAATCGTTGGACGCAAGAAGCTCATCGAATGAACCCGAGGAACTTCAAGATGACGAGGTGAAAATGATTGATCAAGAGAATGATGGAAATCAGCCAATCAAGGACGATAGTCAGGGACATATGACCAGCACCGACAGTCAACTTGAAGGAAGAACGGGCCAATCAGTGAGCCAGGAGTTCCCAAACGATTTGCCGCCTTGGAAAAGACAAGTGCTAGTTAACCGTAAGCTCAAGGAGAAAGCAACGGAGAAAGCACAACGGGAAAAGGTAGATCTATGTCACACTGTTCAGAAATTTTTATCTGCTTATCCTTCTCGGTTTTCTAAACAGTTACTGCTGGGCTTGAAAAGAAGTCCAAATTTTTGTATGGTTCCGTTGGCGCGCGTTGATGAGTTGAGAGCGCTAGAAAATAGAAAGACACTTTCGTGCGTCACACGCGGCCCGCACCTGTGAAAATATCGGCGCTTTCAAAAAGTGGAATAGCCATTGTGACAAATGTCTTGAATTGACCTTGGGGCAATTCGTGAGATAATACAAAGACGAACGAGAGAAGTGATCCTCGCATTAATCTGGATAATTTAAGCAATTATCTCGTATAGACTTTTTGAAATTTCCGGTGGGTTAAATGGTCCAACGTCTACGATGCCCGGTGCAATGCTATACCAACTGAGTTTGGAGCGGGTCAATTCGTGTCAATTAGTGAAATGAATGTACATTGCTATAAACCTGAAATTTCTCCCCCAACAGCGCGCGCTCTCATTGGTTACTTCGAGGTCACATGACATCTAGCAATAAAACTTTTTCCCACCAGAAGTCTCTGAGCGGGCAACAGTGCAAAATCTATGACATCAGAGGGTAACAGTGCACTGTTACTCGCGAATGTTGACCGACAACTGCCGTTGCTGTTGCCGTTGCAGGTTTTTCTTTTTGTGCTATATAACAAATCCCTTAATGAGTGGTCCCTCGGGAAACAGTTCATTTTGTTTCCCTTGAATTTCAATGTTTCCCTCGGGACCAGTCATTAAGTGTTTAATAGTTGAAGTACGGGTTATAGACGAAGTAGAGTGACGGCGCATATCTGCGATGCCGATGCAAACAACAAATTGACGTTTTCCCTGGGATATATCACTCAGGAGTTAAGTGTACCGTCATCTGCATTGTTTAAATTCTTTTTCCATCACCTTCATTTGAAGAAGAAGAAGCATAATTTACGCCTGTCCATTAAATAGCAAGCTGTGCATACGCAATAGAAGAAGGACTCAAATTATCACAATCTCATCCCGAGAGCCTACGTGTCTTTTGGTCAGCGCCAAGACACGGAGCTCGGGAATAATCAATTTTCAGAACAGTGTGCTGATTGGCTAAGAGGTTTATCAAACTGCTCATGCGTAAACTACCGAGTGTAAAATAGCTTGTAATTTGCGAATATGGCGCAAAAATCTCCAACTAAACTTTTAACCCGAAGATTTGTCGCTGCTGTTCAAATCATGGAGTTCTCACAAATGGTCACCCCATTTCACTTTTCGGTGAAACCGGAACTCCTAAAATCTTGGAGTTCCAGAAGTTGATTATTCCAGAGCTCCGTGTCTTAGCGCTGACAGAAAGATACGTGGGCTCTGGGAACGAGATTGAAATTATCATCGATGAAGACCTATTCGGTTTATCCATTTTGTTAACGCTTCTCCTTCTCTTATGTTTCATTTGAAGAGAGAAATCCAAGAGAGACAATGGATTGGTGTTGCGCCTTGGAAAATTCCTTTGTTGGCTAAAAAAGAAAAAGAGAGGTGGGCAGAACTTCATGATGCAACTATAGTACACCACTAAAATAAAATCTACGTTGTATCGGCTCTTGCTTAAAATATTTAGTTTCTCAACTTGTAATTACGCCAATCAGGTCAAGCCACTGATCCAAGGTACACCGACAGGAAGATTGTCCACGGTTGCTTGCTTCAAAACTCTGGAATATTAGTTAGACTTGTACACAAGTCGTCTTTTGTCAAGGCGACAGCAAACTCCCGAAAACAGACTTTTGAGAAAGTCTAATATTAGTATGTGTCACTCATTAGCCATGTATGTATAACTGATTAATTTCAGGAGCTCGTGAAGGGAAGCCTCTATCTCCACTTATTATTCCTTGAGTCAACCCTCTAAATTTCTAGGAAGGTTTTTCCCCTGAAAAGTTTCATATTTCCCTTGACGCTGAATTAGGTTTGTTTTGATTGGCTTTTACAGCGGTGGGCGTACTGAATCTCCCAAGGTAGGCGTTCTCATAAATAAAGCCACTCGGGAAAGGGCTGACTCCTAGGCCAAGTAAGGAAGATAGATGCTTCCCTTGATGAGCTCCCGTAAATGTGCAAAACCAGGAGCCCATGACATGAAACTCCTGGCAAAACTGTATTTATTTTTTGGTCTTACGTCTTTATTTTTAATATTTTTCCTTGATCATGCCGATCAGACTTAAAGAAGAACAGCGATGGGTTGGCATGCCTGAATGGAAGAAGCACCTCCTGGCAAGGAAGGGGTCGGGGCAGATATACCGCGACTACAATGCTGGGAATTCCGTCAAGACCACAAGGTCAACAGCCTCACAAATACAGGGATCCACCAGTCCTTAACTTTACCAAGCTGAATGGCGTCGTAACACTGAATACTCAACCCGCGCACCCGGGGTCTCTCTCGTTTCATTGGTGGCCGAACCAGGCATTGCTATTGCTTAGTACAAAATGTTGATCGGGCCCCGAACGCAGTGACATCTTTCTCTTTGCCGTCAGAATCCAGCGACAGATAATAACGTAAACTGATGGGCGGCATTCCACCGCAGATCGAGACTCCTGTGTTACACTTTTCCGCTAAAGTGGATTCAAGGAAGACTTTCGTCACGCAATAGAATAGCCCTCCTCAAAAGCTACTTATGTTTTAAAATTATCCTCCTTCTAATTAAGAGGTGCTTTGTTTTATTTTTAAGAAATGCAAATTAATTGAGGTTGCACCATTGCCTTTTGTTTGGAATAAAGTGAAAACATGCTTCTGTTTCGTGTTTACTAGTATTCGACACTCGTTTCTGTCCGGCTACTGGTTGTAGCACAAAGATCGCTCACGAGCAAATTTGTGCTGGAGCTGACCTGTTTTCTGCTTTGCGACCTCTTTCTATTGACGAGGAGTAGTACCATTCTGTAGACAGCCTCGTTCCGAGGGATTCTCTCCTTGCGAACGAGGTTGCATTTGGTTGTGACAATATCGGGCGAAAAACACAAAAAGTTAAATTAATGAGCAAAAAGCGTGCCAGTAATCCTCTGCGAAGGGAGAACAATCGCAGACCGTTGCAGATCATATGGAAACCAGGCTTTACAAAGCGTGTTGCAGGGATTGCAATGACTTTTACATTGGTAAAACGAAACGTCGCTTACATCTCCAAGATTACCAGTGTCAGAACACTTCATCATCACACCGCTTAATTAAGACAGTTTCACTTATTCCACTCCGACGAACCATAGTTAATAGAGGGGACTGGTTGTGAAGCTCGGTAAACATCAAAGGAGCGAACAAAGATACCAAGATTTAGGTTTGAAAGTCCACGACGGTGCACAATCTTTTGTTTTGCGCTCATACACTATATGCATAAATTACGTAACCAACACGTTCCTATTGATCAAGTAAAGCTATGATCTTCGCAGTTATGAGCGCAATTTTTGCAATTGCGTTGAGAAGCCCGAAAAATTCAGGACTTCAACGGGGTTTGAACCCGTGACCTCGCGATTCCGGTGCGACGCTCTAACCAACTGAGCTATGAAGCCACTGACGTTGGGAACTGGTCATTTGTGGGTTCCAATGGAACCCACAAATGAGCTCAGTTGGTTAGAGCGATAGCAATAGCCATTCTCTCCAAATTTATTCTGCCACACCTTTGAGCGCATATCGTCTGTTTTGGAAAATAAAAAATACCCAAAATTGCATATCATGAGTACTTTTCATCGTTTTGATCTTCCTTACAAACTTTTTAATTTCTCTCCATCTTGCCCTGATTACCCATGATGCACTCACGATCGTGAACTCGTCTATGCTAACAGAGGCCGAAAAACTTTTAGTTAGGCCTAATTAGGCCTTAGGTTAGCTTAAATGAATGTTTAGGATTCTTTTTCTGTATTGGTAAAACAATGACCTGTGACTTGAAACCTGTGACCTGTGCTTTGTACCTGCCGTACTGTCAATCTCTGTCACGGCTCGCTGATTGCCGCAGTTACTGTGATTGACGGCAGTGAAAAACGGAAATGCTGATTACGCGTATGGGACATTTTTCAACCAACCTGTAGAGACACCAATAACAATAGTGAAATGTACGACTTCTGGTGGACGAAACAAAAGAAGCTAATGAGAGATGTTTCGCTTTCGTCCACCAACATGGCGGCGATGACGTAACGTGAAAACTTCCACTCCATCCTCTACGAAGAGTGCCGCTGACCATAATAGCCCGCGAGGAGAACACTCAGTAAACAACACAAGTGTGAACTGTGATCATTAACTTCTCGTCACTTTGGCAACATACTACTTCACCAAGAGATGACTGCAATCAAAGCGATCTGCTGTATAGGCGCTGGATATGTTGGTGGTCCAACATGCAGTGTTATTGCGCTCAAATGCCCGGAAATCCAAGTTACGGTAGTCGATCTAAGCAAGACGCGAATCGACGCTTGGAATTCGGATAAATTGCCCATCTTTGAGGTATGAAGGGTAGCGCATTAAGCATTTAACGTAATTGCTATAGAATCTATTTTATTAATTCGAGCTTTTTCTGATTTCTTTTATCAGCCTGGGTTGAATGATGTGGTGAAGCAACGTCGCGGAAAGAACCTGTTCTTTTCAACGGATATCGATTCAGCCATCCGCGGTGCGGACCTAATATTTATCTGTGTGAGTAAAATGTTTCTTCATCTCAGTTGATTGTCATTTTGACCTTGGTTTGTTTTAAGAATAGTCGTTGTAATATCATTTAAGCGCCTTCTCTCATTGTTTGCCGTGTTAAAATGGTCTCTCTAATCCCTGTATTTTTTGCAGGTTAACACGCCGACCAAAACCTTTGGTGTGGGAAAGGTGAGCTACAAAAATTTATTCTAACTTTGTGAGACCTTAATTAAGAGGAAAAGCTTCGAATATTAGAGATTATAGAAAGGCTGTTTCGACTTAAACACGTTAGTTTGTTAATTAAATATGCATAGGATTTTTATTGATACGTGGTGGATCGTTGATATAAGCATTTTGATTCATGATAATAATTATTACATACCGGAAGGTAGTATTTCCCTGCACCGCCGTTGGGCGCCAGTTGTGAGATTACTTAGCGATTTTCCTCCCACCTTCGTTGTTATAGTGACGAGGATCGAATAACTTTTATAAATGTTTTTTTTTTTTTCTTTAAAAACGTTAAGTCACTATTTTTATTAGCGGCATATATAAAGAGATTAATCAAAGGCTGTCAAATATTCATCTTCTAGTTCTTTGATTTACGAGCATTGTTATGCTAAATCTCCTGGGATCTCAACTGTTCTTTCCCAGGGGACGCCAGTCATTGTTGATAGTTTGCTAATGTGACTGCCCCATTGTCTTGTGTGGCTTTGAATAGAAAACAGCTAAACATACACCCAAATTTTACAAAGAGAACATGGCATGTGAATAAATACCAGATATAGAATGTTTTGAAGAAATAAATACATTCATGAATACTTGTAAGATAATAAATCAGTGTAAAAAGAAACTGATTTTTGTGAGCTGTACTATGAGGATTATAACAGAAGTCTCAGTAACATATTTCTTATTTTGTTACATCAAAGTAACACAGGACAAAAAGCTGGAAACATTGAATAGATTTTCAAAGATATATGATCATCATTAATTAATGATACAGTATGTTGTTTTTTTGGGAAGTCATATTTTTAGACTCCCTTAAAAGTGACTGTGGGAGGTTACAAGAATGACAACTGCAGTCTAAAAATGGAGTCCTGAAAAATTCAGGCTGGGAATAAACATTAACTCAGGTCATATTTTTGCCGCAGCATTCACTGGACTTCAAAATGATGTTTCTGGTACAGTTCAAATATACTAAAATACATGCAAGAATTTCAGCATGTTGATTGGCTGAGAGCATATAAATTAATCCCAAACATAGTGCAGAAAAATGAAATTAGTGCAGTTAGTTGAAATTACTGCAATTCAGGTTTTCATGTACGTGCCAGGCCTTCTGATATTACATGATGATGCAATTTAGCAAAATCGACCTCAAACCACATCCGATTGCACAATTCACGAAAAATCGCATAATTCACTTGTAAAAGAATGCACAACATTCCTAAAATAAACATAAGTCAACAAGTTTCTTAGGAATAATCTTGCATAAATATGTGATTTGCAAGATGATTTACCTTGGAAAATGGCTAAAAAGCCTTTGTTTATACCTTCGATTTTCGTAAACATTCAAAGTTCAAGACGTTATATTGCATGTCGGGAGTTTGGTATTAGTCTCACTCTTAAAGAGTCGCCTATTGGTGTAACACAAACACATTGTCAACCTTTTTTCAGATAAGCAAATCTGTTCAGAAATATAATACTGCACAGAAAAACAAAGCGTAATCTTGAAGCTAGTTGTGGCATACAGGAATATCTTCAATAATTATTGATCATTCATTTGGCATGTTAGCTGTGTCCTTTCAACTTTTAACGTGGTGCACCAATAACGCAGAAGACCTCATTTTTTTTACTTATCCCAACTAATGTTGATCAAGATTCATAATTACTGTACCCTTGTGTTCAAAATGTCTTCAGAAAAAAGTCGCATAATTTACATAATATTTATTGCATAATTGGCCTTTCTAATCGCATATTCTGCCCTGCAAATTTCGCATAATTTGCATTTTTTCATCCCACCCTATCAGAAGGCCTGACATGCATAGAGTGGTTTTCAATCAAGTGTCGAAAGTAATTAGCAAATTTCTTTGGTTTATGATTAGTTCACTCAGTGATTGGTTTAAAGTTCTCGTGCCACTTTTTTAACCAATCAGAAGTGAAACCAAAACGAATCGTGGCTTGCGTGTGTGCATTTTCCAGTGCTTTGTGTCAGCTACTGTAGCTACTTCAAGTTTTGATTGATTTATCAGTCGGAGATTGTCTCCATCCTTTTTGATTGGCTAAAGTAATTTCGAATTGGTTTTGGTTTTATGACACTCAATTGAAAATCGCTCTATGTGATAACTACATGTAAATAATTGCATCATGATTTTTCTGATGCATGCAATTTGGAATAAATAAGCACTTGTAAATTTTTTCAAAGACTACTAATTGCAATAATAACATTTATTGCATTCCCCCTTGGGACTCATACAATTTTTGTTCATCTTTGAAAAAATTTACTTGACTTGTGCTTTTTTATCCCAAATTGCACTATGGCAGGGGATTTGTTAAAAACCTGAGGTACAGGATAAATTGACTGAGTCACTGCACACTCTTTTGCTACTACTTTTCCTGGATGTTTCAATCTTTTCTGCTTCCTTTATTATTCTTTATATCAAAAAAATTTAAAATGCCTAGGGTTCTGCAAAATGGTGATGGCCTCCTAAGAACAATTTTAATGAAACCTTATGATAGAGCTGGTTTAAGGGTGGTGGGGAATTCTTGGTTCAGGGAATCCCCAGAATGGGATGCTCAGGGCTTCTGATAGGATGCGGAAAAAAATTAAAGATTATGCGGAAATTTTTGGCCATATTATGCGTAAACATGCGTTGATTATGCGGAAATTACACCGGATTATGCTGAAATTTAAACATTTATAGAACTAATAATTAGGCCTGTCCAATGTATTTACATGCTTATGGTAAATCAGGACTTGAAATTGCGACCAATACAGTCGCTTTTTCCCTTTGCGATTAAGATATCTGGCCGATCGCAAGTGACCAATTTGCGACCAGCATTCACCATTAAAATAAAAGAGTTAGTAATCGGCATTTTGCCGATTCGAAAACTTTTGCTAAAAGAAATAAAGCGATAAAAACATATTTTGTTTCAATTTGGAGATATGGAGCAAAATTGTGATGTGGTTGAACCATGATCCATTCCCTCGATCATTCACCATTTTCAGCGGTTTTTTACACATACGTATTGCGGGCTCTTTGTTTTGTACAACTTCATCGCAATGATTGTCCCTACTTTACCAGAGTTACAAATGATGCAATTTAATTTGCTACTATAACTTGCGGCTAAATTTTCATACCTTGCATCTTTTTTAAAAATTTCGAGCCTAGGGTGTGTTAAGAAAACCGTTTAACTAGAGTCCAGGCTCATTCCCGAAAAATGAGTGGAAACTGCGAACTTTCATCTTGCGAATGGACTGGCGTGTTTTCTTCAATGTTCAGGAAAATAAGCGTTTCAAAATAGTCAATCTCTTTGGCTTTTGTGTTTGTGAGGGTGGTAAGCAGCTGCTTTATCACCAAAATCAGGCATTTCTTCAGTTTTATGCAGAAAATATCGTAGTTATGCGGAGGATGCAGATTTTAGGGAATTATGCGGATCCTCATCGCCACATCCTGTCAGATGCCATGGATCATGCTGCTGATCATGCTGCTGGTCAATGTACCCGTGCACGGGGGGCTCAGTTCGTTGAGCACCGGGCTGTCATGCGGGAGGTCGTGAGTTCAACTCCGGCTCGACCAACACTCAGGGTCTTCAAATAACTGAGGAGAATGTGCTGCCTTTTTAACTACATCTGCAAATGGTTAGACTTTCAAGTCTTCTCAGATAAGGACGATAAGCTGGAGGACCCGTCTCACAGCCCCATGTTCACACAGTCTATTCGAAAAGAGTAGGGCACGGAGTTCTGGGTGTTGTGGTCTGACCGTTCCAGCATGTGGTTGACTTGGCAGGATTAGCTGGAAGGGCTTCTGTGTTAATGAGACCACAATTGTGTATAACAGATAGAAGTCAAGCTACTTAGCCAAGTGCTGGAGCTTTGCTTAAATCTTTAACCTTAAAGAGATGTTCAGGAGTTCACGAACAACAACAACAACAGTGACAACAACAACAACAACGGTGATCCACTTGAAAGAAGACGTTTAATGTATTTAAGACATTGGCATGCTGCGAGTACAGCATGCATTTTTGTATGTCTCTTTTTTTTTCCGCTGCCAAAGAACAACATTTCATTTTGAGCATTGTCATTATTTTTGCTTATGTTTCCTATTTTTGGTGGACTGGTCACTCTTCCGCATTTTAACCATAGTAAACCGAAGTTCTTATTAGAGTAATTAAAATTATAGTAAACACAAATTTTTGGGGTGAGCACCTTTAAGAAAGGTGTGTGAAGTACACCATTATTATTAAAGTAGTGATGAATGTGTGTTTATTGAAATTGCAGTTGCAACGGTGGCACAATGAAAGTGAAGTTTAATAAAATAATTATAGTAAACTGGCAGGGGTTTCAATAGAAGCCGGTTACCGTCGGTATACCACTGCCTGCTTTGCCTCACACCGCCGGCTAGTTTGCCTTGATTTTCACTAAAAATGCTATCATAAACTTGTCAAACTGCCGCCTTCAATGGGCTGTCATGGACGGCTATTTCAGAACTTATTGAAACCCCTGAACTGACCAAAGAAACATGATCAATTGTGTTCCTTTAAGCTTTACATACTTAGCAAACTTTTTCAACCACATTTTACCTTGCATAACACTGTATAAAGGCTTTTGCCATAGTCAAGAAGATATAATTAAGTACATGATTCAAGTCAACCAGTGTTAGGGGAACTTTTTGGCTGAAGAATTAACCCGACCGCTTATCAACGTTGCTTGATCTAAAAGACGCCTTTATCTTAAAATCCTTAAAATGTATGGAACCTCCTGTAAACTAGTGATCCTTCTTTGTGTTTATAATAAATTAAATAAATCCACCTTTCAGCCCTCAATGTACCATTACAAACATTTGATTTATATTATTTTGTTGATACTCCATGTCAAAGTACTTAATATTACAGGGCCGTGCACCAGACTTGAAGTACATAGAATCAGCTGCCAGACATATTGCTGAGGTGGCTGATGGTGAGAAAATTGTTGTGGAAAAGAGTACCGTCCCTGTTCGAGCTGCAGAAAGGTACACTTTGTATTGATACTCCATCCATCAGTAAACGTTATATTCAATCCACATTGTAATCATGGCTGAATGACCGATACTGTGCATATACTTCTTCAAACTGAGTAAAGAAATAAGAAAGCCAAGAAAACAATTTTAATTAATAATAATAATAATAATAATAATAATAATGATGATGATGATGATGATGATGATGATGATAATTTGCTTTGATGAACCAAACAATGTTTTTGAAGTTTATATTTAATCAATACATGTTTCGGATGAAACATCATCCATCATCATCATCATCATCGTCGTCATCATCATCATCATCATCCATCGTCAGTAATAATTATTATTTTTGCTTGACATAGTATTACAGTAATGTATGTTTTGTCACTTAAAATTGACACCTGGTGGTAATCTTATGATGTTTTTGCAGTATCACAAGAATATTTGAAGCTAATGGTAGCAGAGGGAAATTTCAGGTTTGCAGCTTTCAGTTAATTTACACTGGACTGTAACATGATTTCATAGTACTTTCAATAGTGACTTCAGTATAAACAGTTATGTAAAGTGAAGGGCTGACACAGTTGGGAGATACTGTATTAAACTGATTGCCTCCTAGGTGTGATTCCTACATGTGCAGACTCGCCATCATTTGTGGGTTGAGTTACATGTAGTTGCTTCTCTTCTCTCCTCTGAGAGTATTTTCTCCATGGCAGGTATTCTGGTTTTTCTGTAAAAACCAATGTTTGTTCTGATTTGAGTAACACTGTAAATTGATTTCAAATGATTGCTATGTACAGTGTGTAAATTATTAAGTTCCCAATTAGACTGTCTCAGTGCTAGAAGACATGACACTAATAGGACACTAAATCCATTTGACAGAACTGAACAGCCAGATTGGGCATTTGGAAGGACTAAATCTCCAATGCCTTCAAATGAACACACTTCAAGGGTGATATATACTCCTCCAGATGAATTTGAGGCATTATCATGCTAGTGTTCCTTTCAGTCTATTGCATTTTCTATGCAAACTGATGGGTCTGGTCTGCCTGTGTTCGGTCAGAAGGTCAGAGCAACCTATTAAACTTAAAGAAAGTTCAAGTTTAATAGTTCAAAACTTGCTTTTGTATCTTCTAGGTTCTGTCAAATCCTGAATTTTTGGCTGAAGGCACTGCAATTAAGGACTTGTTGGAACCGGATAGAGTCTTAATTGGTAGGTTTCAACCTTAACCCATTAGGGAATTTAAGTATGCGACATTTTTGAGCCAGTCGGATGGTAACTGAAAATGAATATTTTGCATGCCGCGACAGACGTGTCTCCCAGATTTTGAACCCAATCATCTCTAATGGAGGAAAGATATTAAATTAGCAATATAAAGTTGGTAGTGACAAGACAAGTTAAAAGGGAAAACAACTTGCTTCAGTTGCGGTCTGCAGCTCAAAAGTGTTGCATGCTTATAAATAACTCCTTATTGACTCCTCATGTGCCCAGTTGGCATCTGGCATTAGACAGAGTAAAAATCTGTTAAGTATCACTTGCAGGAGTCAGTGGGTTAATGGAAGGACATACATGTAGTGTATGACTGGTTAACCCATTCACTTGAGTCAGGCACACCAGGATACTCCGAGTTGATGAGTAAAATTGTCTGGCATTAGACAGAGTAAAATCTGGCAAGACTTCTTGATTTCATCATTTCTGATCATAGCAGGACAATAACTCAACCTAGTTTAATAACCTTTTAGCTCCCACCAATCACCTACAGCCTACTTGGTAGAGCATTCGAACATGCGATGGGAAGTTGAGGAGCACATAAATTTTCTCATAGATCTGGGCCTGCTGTCATCAATGAGTTATCCGGATCATACATGTAAATTTGTCATTACCCAAGAACTGCAAACAGAATAGAGACGTACAGTACAATGTACACGTAGACTGACAGTGTTATTATAAAGAGCTATACTGTATGACAGGTGTGCATTGAATCAGTTCAACTGCATTGTTGTTTGATTTCACTGTATAAATTCTTTCCAAAGCTTTCTTTAGCTGTTACTATGTATTTATACATCCTGATTTCAATGTTTCTCGTCTAACAGGAGGGGAGCAAAGCCGAGAAGGATGGAAGGCAATTGAAGCACTCTCATCTGTTTATGAACACTGGATTCCCAGGGAAAATATCATTAAAACAAACACATGGTCATCTGAGCTCTCCAAGCTGGTAAGATGAGAGACATTGACTTTTTTGTCTCTTTATACATATTAGCTAGTCTGTATAATCCATTCAGAGAAAGTATGCATCTGTCATGTTATTCGTCTGGTGTAAAGTCGGGACGAACTACTGCACTGCAAAAAATGCACATAATCCGTCTGGGACGAACTTGGGCAAACATTTTTCTGCGTCTGTTAAATTGTCTACTAGTAGTATAAAGATGGGCACAAAACGCATTTACGCATCTGGTCGAACTTATCCAGTTTTTTGTGTCTTCGGTCTCTAGCACAAAAAGGGCCATTATCACGGACCAATCCTTGATTTGGAATGGTCTTTTTCAATATTGATAAACCTAATTTTACATGTAATTTTTATATGTGCAAAATGATTATGATGATATTAAATTTTCGACCTTGGTTATTGCGTTTCTAGCTTTTATTGATTGTTTTAGGCAATCTCGTTTATGAGTGCAAATGTGAGTACAAGGAGGGATTACGTGATTAGAGTGTAGTGTGAAGTGCTAAGTATCTACCACATATGAACCATGTGAGCGTTAGCCCTACTGATGGAAATGGGACACACAAGGACAGAGAAAAACTGACTGAGCTACAAGGTCAGACGGGAGCAGGCCGTGGGAACTGACCTGACCTGACCAAAAGTTCGTGGGTTCAATTCCCACCCTGGTCAGAGTTTTTCTCTGTCCTTCATATGGGGTAGGTACTTACAGTAGCACTTCGTATTACACTCTCGTCAGATAAGTCTATGAGTGCAAATAAACATATTGTATACACCTGCAATGGATGACATTGACAGGAATGCAAATTAGTGGAAAAAACGGGAAACTGCAAATGCATGTGTTTTAAAATTGCGGATTTTTGCCTGTAGGCAGCCAATGCCTTCCTGGCCCAAAGAATCTCCAGCATTAATGCCATGAGTGCAATCTGTGAGGCAACTGGCGCAGATGTCTCTGAAGTAGCAAGTGCAATTGGACGGGACTCCAGGATTGGGAGGTGTTTCTTACAAGCATCAGTCGGTAAGTTTCCTTTTCGGTGCAATTCATATACTGTAAGTCTTTGGGTTTGTGGGTTTGTGTACCCCTGCGATAACGTCTCAAGACCACAAGTAAGTCAGAATTCTAGCAAACCTAATTAAAGTCATTTGCCCAGGTGCACTTTTGGGCAGAGACAATTTTTAACAATTTAACACTCTATTTCTCTTCTCCCAGGTTTTGGAGGGAGTTGTTTCCAGAAGGACGTTCTAAATCTTGTTTACCTTTGTGAGGCTCTCAATCTTCCTGAGGTGGCGGCGTACTGGTACCAAGTGATTGCTATGAACGAGTATCAGCGCCGGCGATTTGCAAACAGAATTGTCAATTGCCTTTTTAACACAGTGACGGACAAGAAAATCGCGCTGTTTGGATTTGCATTCAAGAAAAACACTGGAGACACTCGGTAGGAATTAAGTCCTCCCATTGGGCCAATAGAGAAAGCAAGCTATTAGGCAGTTTTTAGTTGCGTTCTTTTCCGGATTCAATGCAATACTTTATTTAACGAGGGTAGCACATTAACCTTAAACAGTTTTCTAACATGTCGCCCTTTACATCTGGCGAATCAGAGGGAAAGCAAAGCCAATTGTGATTTGCTCGCACGCATTTCCTCACTTTTCACCAGTTGCATGCATTACATTTGCTTTGTGATTGGTTGGGTTGGTTTGCGTCTCTTGTGATTGGCTCAAGTTATAACGGGGCACAAATGAAAATTGCAATACTGTTCTAAAGATGAGCTTGACTTTGTATCAAAAACTAAACTGCGTTCATTTCATTTTATTTACAGGGAATCGGCAAGTATTTATATCTGTAAATATCTAATGGACGAAGGAGCGAGGATAACAGTATATGACCCCAAAGTCGAAAAAGAGCAGATATTGTTGTAAGTAAAATTATTTGTTGCGGTGGAGTTCATAATTGTTTTGATTTAGTTTAAAGTTTTCGGCTTCAGCTCTCCAAAATAAATTCTGCTCATTTCTTTTCTGAATGTGCTCTGTTTCAGGGAATTGACTCATCCATCTA
Source organism: Montipora capitata (assembly GCA_949126865.1). Taxonomy (NCBI): domain Eukaryota; kingdom Metazoa; phylum Cnidaria; class Anthozoa; order Scleractinia; family Acroporidae; genus Montipora; species Montipora capitata. The sequence continues at coordinate 62,092,415 of OX421446.1, forward strand.
TTTCAGAAGATCCAGAAAGAGGTACGTTCTAAATGCATTGTTCATTTTAGATAACGAGAAACCGTACAGACATGTAATTCGTCGACCCTGTCTATTTACACTTTTTCAAACCAACCTTTGTTTTTTTCTCACAAGTGGATCGTCTGATAACAATCGTTAACGATCCTTACAAAGCTGTTGAAGCTGCGCATGCTTTGGTCATCGGCACTGAGTGGGATGAATTTAAGGTGAGTTGAACAATCTCGGTTGCGTAAGTCATATTTTTGTCCCTAGCATAAATTCGGTCAATGGGTTCTTTGCAGCTACATGCGATCACATGGTTCAAAAATCGCCATGGTGGAGAGCAAATTGCGCACTGGGACATCTAAAACAAAGAAAATTGAAATTAAGTCGCTTTGTTTTAGATTTCCCATGCAGTGCGTATTAGATGTCTCCAGTATGGTGGTTTTTGTACCATGTGATTACCAGCTGCAAAGGGCCCATTTGAACTGTACGGATACAGACCTTAATGTATTTTTGCTCAAGTTTGTCCAAGACTGATCCGGCATCCGTCTCCTATATTAGCCTATTCCAGGCTCCTAGAGTACCGAAAGTGGGTACCGAAGCCCCCACTCGCTTTTCCCATGCAGTTGCTTTTGTTTTCCCGATCGACTATATGGGAATACCGAACAGGACACTCCTATCTTTGAGTAAAGGCACATTTTCTTCATGACAAATGATTCCAGCTTCAGATGGATAAACCGTATCGATAATCGTTGAGACTTGTTTCAAGTTTCTTTCTTTTGGACAATAGCTACAACAAATACCCAACGATAGCCTCTCCCTCTCCTTCCCCACCCAAAGCAATATGGAGTTTTATGCAAAGACGATGGCTACGGCAACGACAACGTCACAAAGCAAGAATATGATTGGGTAAAAATGGAAAAATATCCGTGCTGCACGTGCAGCACGAATTTCCGTGCATTTCTTTGTCGTACTCCATAAAACAACAACGTAAATCAGCACATTTTGGGATTTGACGAAACGTGAACAAAAAACGTCCTGAGCAAATGGCTTCCACATTTGCTTTAATATCCGTTCGATTTTGTTGAAAGATGTTGATTGCTGAGGTGGGCAAACTGTTTCAACACATCATCAACATCGCCTCAACTTCAATTCAACATGTTTCAACACGGTTAAAAGGGAGAGCAAACGGTTTTAACAAAGGCGAACTATATTGATCAGAAGCAAATGTTGAAGTCTTTTTCTCGGGCCTTAACGATGAGCCATTCATTTTCTATTTTTGCTTTAAAACCGTTCGTCACCATCCAGTTACAGGGTAGTTCGCTCGTATTTTACAATGTGAACAAGACGGAATAATCGCGAAATACTTGAGATAGCGCTAAGTTATATTTTGGAGTGACGTTTTCGTTCACGTTGCCGTTGGGTGGGCTTGCCACCCAAACCGAAAACAAAAGACTAAACAAGGCAAACCATGTCTAAGCTTTAAAAAGGGGCTGCTACGAAACAGTTAATTAATACCCAGCTTACGAGAGTTGTTGGAATACCCTTCAATATTTTGTCAGAAACTTGTCAGTTGATCACGTTCTATCAAGAGTGAATTAGATAACAGATAACAGTGTTTCTCTATCAACTTGCGGTCTTTCTCCATCACAGTCACAAATGGACTTATTTTTAGATACACTTTACGCTCGAAAACAAACAAAGGGCCGCCACTTTAACCAATCAGGAAAGGCCATGTTACGCCAAACTGCTTCTGCCATCTTTTTTCACGGACATGACGACTGATTTCCGCGGAAACGGGTTTTCTAAAAATAGACTCATTTGTGACTGTGCTTCGGAGCCCACCCATGCCATAAGAATACTCTTCTCTAATTCACTCTTGGTTCTATCGAAAACAACCCGTAGTGGCACCAAAAAAAGCGTGCCGCGTGCGGCTTTGTTTCCTCCACTCCTGCTACGTTTACAACGGAAATGAAAGCCATTCAGTTGTCACATGTTCTTTTTGTGTGCGATTTATACAGGGGTATGACTACAAGCGGATATACGACACCATGTTGAAGCCGGCCTTTGCTTTTGATGGGCGAATGATTCTGGATCACTGTCATTTACACGAAATTGGATTTCAAGTTGAGACGATTGGCAAAGTTGTGTCGTCAGGGTATATGCTACCATTGACGCCCCCATTAAAACCCCCAAAGGAGGAGAAATGAGCTTTTTCAAAGAACCACCCTACCTTCGAGAAAACAAAGAGTCACGTGCGCATCTTGCTAATGCCCCTATCGCCTGATTTTTACCTCATACGAAGGGCTGCAAGACCAGCAATGCAAAAATTGAACTGGAGAAAAAACAAGAAAGAGGTAGAAAAAAAAAGGGAAAATGTAGGACGTAGCAGAAAAAAGACTATTTTAGAGTACGGCACGAGAACACGAGGCTATCGAGACTGATATGCATGGTGAGTTTGAATCAATCTGTTGGTTGCCGACTTCAGCTTTTTATAGGCAATTTCACGATGGTGCAATTTGCCTTCCTTTTCTTATTTATTTCTGTATTTACAGCGGGGTAAAAGTAACAATAGCTCCAATTAGTATGGACAAGCAAAACCTGTAGGATTCTGGTACTTGTAGTCAAATGGCATGATCATGTAATTGTCTTACTAGTGGGCTCCAGTGAAGATTACGGACCGCTGAATCATATCGCGCACAATTTGAGAGATTCAACAAGTATATTTATGAATACCACAGACGTGAACTGTTCTTTACTACAAAGTAACCGAGGAAAAACAAAATGGCATTTCGTTGGTCTTTTGCTTGAAAAATAGTTTTATCTTGTGAGTTTTGTTCTAAAACGATCATTTTTTTTTTCATTGTTGGTGAAAGTGGATTGAAAGAC
>OX421446.1:62102806-62117806 GCA_949126865.1 Montipora capitata
GTGGCCCGGGTTCGATTCCCAGACTCGGCGTCATATGTGGGTTGAGCTGTTTGCTCTCTACTCTGCACCGAGAGGCTTTCTCCGCGTACTCCAGTTTCTCCTCTCCTCAAAAACCAACATTTGATCGACTTGCTTTGCGTTAATTGTTAATTTCAGTTTACAGTTTTCCCAATTAGCGCTCCAGCGCTAAAATGACTAGACACTTAAATTAAGTTCCTTTCCTTTCCTTTTCACCTTCTTAATCACGTGACCCAATTACATACAGTTATTGATGAAATCATTGAACTCCAGCATTCTTGGCACCTAATTAAGGAAAATGTGAGTGAAATCAAATGACATAAAACTGAAGTAGATTGAATCAAACGTTTTTTGACGAGAGGGGAAAACGGGAGAATGTATTCGGGGACAAGCTCAAGCCACATATGGCGTTGATTCCGGGAATCCAGGCCGGGTCACATCATTAAATTGGTGTAAGGCGAATAAACTAATCCGTCATCCGCAACGACGAAAGGTGTCTAAGACCCAATGCTAAGCTCCTCAATTATTATGGTCTTGAAACTCCAAAATAAGATGAGACACTTTGTGACACATATACAGAAAAAAATCAGTGTCAACCCGCGTTGGCAGATAAACGACAAGGCACTGATCTCTCGTGATTACGTCTGATCGCCGACTCGCTGGTTATTTTTTCATAAATTGTTCTGAATTCTGGTTACGCCATATTTAAAGTTAGTAAAGCTTTAGTAAGATCGTTTGGTATTTGATATACAAAAAACTAGAACTCCTAGGGAGGCCAAGTCGTTAATCTAGGTCCTTGATGAACAATGTGTCCCGCTAACTGCGGGCTCTACAAAGTCAGGCAAGCGCCCAACAAATACATGACAGATGGAAAGGTGTAATGGGCCCGAAGGAGATTAACAACCTACAATCATAGACAAAATTGTTGGGAAGGTTAGCACTTTTGACGTCTTCATTGCTTCTCTCCCTTCTGGTTTTTGTGGGAAATTGTTGAGTTACCTTCCAACATTGAATAGGGGGGAGGGGGGCTATATAAGAGAAAGTGAAACTATTTCTTTTCAGCTTTAAAAGAAGCGGGTTGAAATACAGCTCTGGTGTGGTTCATTTACGTAACCTTTCCAACTACTTTTGTCTAAGAATGTCTGAAAATTCTGGGTGTGGTCTTAAATTGGAAACACGACTTTTTTCTTAGCATTTACAGCTCCTTTGAAAAACAAACACAATTAGTGCTTGCTTTAACATTTAACTGCTTTTTGCCATGTTATCATGAATTTAGGCGTTTATCTGGTTAGAAATAAAGCAAGTTTTCAACTTTCATACATGTGTTAGGATGTCTTGTTGCAAGTGTCTCAATGGTGTTAAATTGTAGCAGGGGCGGATTTAGAGGGGGGGCCGAGGCGGCCGCGGCCCCCCCTTTCAGTTCGTCGGAGATTTTTTTTTTGTCAAAATATACAATAATTTTATCATTTTGTAAGCAGTCTGTTGGAGCTTTTGATTTTTTTAGCTAAAGCGTGATTTTTCGCTAATAGTATGACCAAAGTTGTGCGAATAAACTTTCAACTTACAGGCGTTAATATTATCCTTTCGAAATGAGGAAGAAAACTGGATGCGAAATACTTGTCTACAGTCAACCTATCTTTCAGAGACTGTAACAACGTAAAATCTTAATGCCTATATATATAATTATATATATTTTGTGACTTTGGAGCGAAGAGTCAAAAACCATGCATCATTATAACCATAACTTATAATTTTATTCAATATGGAATCCTGATACTTTACGTTCCAGATTGCACCAGAGTGCATGTAAGAGTACCCAAATTTTCAAAATTTTCTGGGGGGGCATGCCCCCAGACCCCCCTAGAAAGTAGCGCCTAAGGCGCTACTGAGGCGCGCTAACGCGCGCTGATTAGTATTCTTGTTCGGCCCCCACTTTCAAAAAATGCTGGATCCGCCCCTGTGTAGAGCAAATAACATGATGAAAATTCCTTCGTAAATTAACAAAAAGTGGAGGAGTGTAAATGATAGTTAATTAAAACCAAAAAGCTGGTCTTGAAAGGTCAAACGAGTTCACGGACTAAACACTTACAATGGCAGATGTCAGTCGAGAGCAGCGCCTTTTAAAAACGTCATGTGCGTTTTAAGCAGAGTCACATTAAATAAGTAAGTTAACAGTGATTCCTTTTTTGCACCAGTAGCGTGAGTAGGATGGCCTGTCAATCATTGAGCTATTTTGGGAACAGTAAACATGTACGTGAACATTACTCCATGACATTATTCCATAAGAAAATGCGAAATATATGCCCAATGAATGTGATATTTTGGAGCAATAACGTTGTTATATGTAAAACATACTGGAATACGTACACTGTGTTTCTGATTATGGACAAATTAGTTATTGTATCTACTTATTTTCAACATTACTCCATGGAAACCATGTATACATAAAGGTTAATTAGATACGTTATTTCAATTTAAGCCCTCTCTATGGAGTAATGTTGTATAATACCTAAAATAAAGCTGAAATGGCCATGAAAAGTCCTATTACTATTTCCTTTGAAGCCCTTTACACTCCACTTTCAATATTTTATCTGTAGCTGTGCTGTAAAGGCATTATTTTAGGCTTCGAAAAGGAGTAATGTTGGGAGTGATGTCGGGAGTAATGTGAGTGCTCTCGCATCTCGCACCATTTCTTGCTAAATCGATTGAAATAAAACAGTTTTTGGCATTCTTCCAACGTCTTCCAAAAAAGAAAGCTTTCTATAACCTTTCCAACTACTTTTGTCTAAGATTGTAGCTCTCCATTGAGTTCTAGTAGCTCAGTGGGTTGAGGAACATCCGACGTGCGGTGTTACAGAGGTCGTAGGTTTGATTTCTGCTCGGGACTCTGATTTTCCAGTTTTCCTTCGCCCGTTGCCCGTTGCCCGTTGTCAACGCAACTTGTGCTGTATCGTGTCGTTCCCTCGCGGCCCATTTCACCTTTCCATCAGGCATGTATGTCGGTATTGTTTTTACGTATATTTTGTAACTGTCACGGTCATTCAGTTGTAACTGACATTCGCACGCAAACAATCCACCGATAATTGCCAACGAGTCAGGCCTTCTGAAGACAGAAGGCCTAGACTGCAAAACAGTCGTATTTTTTGCGAACGCAAGAGACGCAGTAAATATTCAGACGAAAGTCGTATTTTGAGACGCGGTAAATATTCCAACGAAAGGTCTGGAGCGAGTGTAGAAACGGCAGACTGCAGACTGTGCAGACCGTCTGTAAAATGGAAATTCGGTTAGGTTGAATTAGGCCTAAATAACATTCAGTTAGCCTAATTAGGCCTAAAATAACATTCAGGTTAGCCTGTTTACGGTTAGCTCTTAATAATAGTGAAGGTAACGCCATATTTTACCCCTGGTCTGCACAGTCTGCAGTCTGCGTTTTGGGGTGACCGCTTCAAATTTGAGTGTATAATGTAGACCAAAAGCTGTAATGTAGACCAAAGCCATGAAATGTTGACCGTAGCGATAGCCAATGAGAGTGCCGCACGAGTAAGCCGCGGAATGTTTGCAGCCGCCAGGCGCCAGGTCACAATAGTTGTCGCAAGCCTGGCTCGTTGACACTTTAGTGACAGCTATGCATCTATCAATGTTAAGCCCGAGGGGCCGAGGGGGGGGGGGGGGACCCCCGGGCATATGTGGGGCATTTGACCTCTATAGCCTTCCCCACCCTCGGGAATTTGACTAAGAATCTGGATCACAGGGTGGGGACGTTTGCTTTTTTGCGCGGAGCTCGTCTGCGGTGGCCATCTTGGAAATTAAGTACGGCTGTTTTTAATAGAGGTAAGCACTTGCTTTTATATTTTGATATACAAAATCACTACTTCTCACTACTCATTTTCAATATAAATTGATGAAACACTTTACTTTGTGGGGAGTGTGTGGATTGTTGATTGTTGAAGGTGGGGATATTTGATCCTGATTCCTTGTTCCTGCTCAACAAGTTCCAAAAAGGACGTTGCCAGGTAATGAGACAATCCTAATTGATTATTTGTTTGTTGTTTGATTGAGCTATACCGCTTTCTGTTCTTTAATTAGTTGTACATTGTGGTGATCAAATAATATGTCTGAACAGCCTGCTTTAAGTTAAAGTCTTTACTGTTTCTCATTGTTTAATAGCAAGAACAAGTAATGCATGCGTAATAAATTTCCTACTCTCCTCCCGTTTCTTTTCTTTGGATTAAAGTTAGAAACTATGTCGGCACACATTCCTTTTATGCATATCTGTTTATGAAGTGATCACGATCATTCAGAAGCTTGGCTGGTTGTCACTGAAGCTCGAACACACGCACGCAAACAATCAATCATTGTTGATAACCATTAATTCATTTGCGGCGAGATCAGTCATTGTTTCTGCTTAAGAGTTTGCAACGACTCGACGAACACATCAAGGTAATAAGTAACATTAGCTCGAGGGGTGTAATAAATTATTTGTTTCTTGTGTGATTGAACCATAAACTGCCCACCATTCTTTCCTTACACATCGAGAAAGTAAGTAAATGATACGTATCTTGAATTGTTCCTGAACAGAGAAGGTTTTAGTTTTGAATACGCTTAGATTCAAAATTGAGGGTGTCACAAAGCAAAATGACGATTAAGAACGCATTCAATCAGTTTTAGCCCTAACAAACCCTTAATGTCTACTCGCTTTAAAGTGTTAGTTAAAGCTAAGCAAGATAACAGCCTCGTATAATGTATGCGTTCTCATTACAACTTTGAACCTCGCCGAATGAAACCATGTATTTTTTGAGTTGCTCGGAGCAATCATGAACAGTGATCTCACCTCGACCATTCTCCTGAGAACTTTTCAGCTTTCCGCTCAAGTTCCACTCTTGTTGCATACTGGGCATAAATGATTTGTTATGAAAGTTAAACGTTTTCGTACAAGATTCGATGATTATGCATGGATAACCACATTAAATCATCAAATTTTGCAGAGTCATTTCTTGTTGTCGAGGACCTCGCATCGATTATCATTCATTTTGGTAAGTTGCTCATTGTTGCTCGTTTCTTAATAACACGAACAAGTAATTTATAATTCCTGATATGTTTATTTTCTAAAGTGATCATGATCACCGTCACTCATGATCAGTTGCGAATGACGCACCCAAATGATCCGCCAGTATTATTTATCCCTTAATTTTTTGTTCAGCCGGGTTCATTATTCCTGTTCAAAAGGTTTTAAAGGGGAACATTGTAAGGTATTTGGTAATGTTAGCTTGCTGGGTGTAATCAGATATTTGTCTGTCGTTGCAAGGTAATAAGTAACAATTAGCTTGAGGGGTCACGGTGATAAATTATTTGTTTCTTGTGTGATCGAACTATACACTGCCCTCCATTCCTTCCGTACACATCGAGAAACTAACTAAATGATATATCTTGAATTGTTCCTGAAGGGAGAAGGTTTTAGGCTTTGAGTCCGCTTAGATTTAAAATTGAGGGTGTCACAAAGCAAATGACGATTAAGAATGCATTCAATCAGTTTTAGCCACAACAAACCCTTAATATCTACTCGCTTCAAAGTCTTAGTTAAAGCTAAGCAAGACCAGAGCCTCGTATAATGTATGCGTTCTCATTACAACTTTGAACTTCGCCGAACGAAACCATTACTTGAGTTGTTCAGAGCAATGGAACAGTCATCTCACCAAGATCAGTGTTCAACTTGAAGTGCCTCACTGCATGATCAGTTCCGCAGTTTGCTCCAGTGTGAGATCACTGTGAAATGACTTCTTCTCCTTGCTACTCCATTTGTTAGTTCTCTTGAGAGCTTTTCAGCTTTGCACTCCAGTTTTACCCTTTTTTTTTGCATACAAGTAATAAGGGATTTTTGTTGTGAAAGTTAAAAGTTTTTGTAGAAGATTCGATAATGCATGGATAACCAACCACATTAAATCATCAAATTTTGCAGAGTAATTTCTTGTCATCGAGGACCTCGCATCGATTAGCATCCATTTTGGTAAGTGGCTTATTGTTACTCGTTTCTTAATAACACGAACAAGTAAATTATGTGTGATAAACCAGTGCTGATGACTTTTGCGTTACTTTTTGTTGTTTTCTCTTTACTCAGTTTGGATCTAGTTAGACTATGTCAGCGGAATTCGTTATAAGTTTATTCTCTGAAGTGATCACCGTCACTCATGATCAGTTGCGAATGACCCACCCAAATGATCCACCAGTATTATTTATCCCTTAATTTTTTGTTCAGCCGGATTCATTATTTCTGTTCTTCCAAAAGGTTTTAAAGAGGAACATTGCAAGGTATTTGGTAATATTAGCTTGCTGTGTGTAATCAGATACTTGTCTGTCGTTGGAAGGTAATAAGTAACAATTAGCTTGAGGGGTCACGGTGATAAATTATTTGTTTCTTGTGTGATCGAACTATACACTGCCCTCCATTCCTTCCGCACACATCAAGAAACTAAGTAAATGATGTATCTTGAATTGCTCCTGAACAGAGAAGGTTTTAGTTTTTGAATCCGCTTAGATGCGAAATTGAGGCTGTCACAAAGCAAAATGACGATTAAGAACGCATTCAATCAGTTTTAGCCCTAACAAACCCTTAATGTCTACTCGCTTTAAAGTCTTAGTTAAAGCTAAGCAAGACCACGGCCTCGTATAATGTATGCGTTCTCATTACAACTTTGAACCTCGCTGAACGAAACCATGCATTACTTTAGTTGTTCGGAACAATGGAACAGTCATCTCACCTCGATTACTGTTCAACTGGAACTGCTTCACTGATCAGTTGCGCAGTTTGCTCGAGTATGAAATGACTTCTCCTTGCTGCTCCATTTGTTAGTTCTCTTGAGAACTTTCAGCTTTCCGCTCCAGTTCTACATTTTTATTCCATACTAGGCATAAGGGAATTTTGTTATAAAACTTAAAAGTTTTCCTATTTGTTTCTTGTGTGATCGAACTAAATACTGCCCTCCATTCTTTCCTTACACATCGAGAAAGTAAGTAAATGATGTATCTTGAATTGTTCCTGAAGGGAGGAGGTTTTAGTTTTTGAATCCGCTTAGGTTCAAAATTGAGGTAGTCACAAAGCACTAGATAATGTTTTACCAAAAGACTTGGCGGTGGATAACCACATGAAATTAAAATTTTTAGAGTTACAAAAAATAGCGCAAGACAAGAAGGAAACGCTTGCAGACAAACCCCTGCATTTTGAAAACCAGCAAGTTGACCTGTCATGCATGTCATCGGCTGTCATAAATTGACCAAGAAAATAGGTGCGGTTACACTCACCATGGTAAATGCCATTTCCCATGGTAAATTATCCCGCGGTATCTCACACTTGGGTTTTAGTATACCGTGTTAACTAGGGGTCACACGTTACGAAGATTACCGAGGTAAAACGAAATCTAACGCAATTCATTGGCGGGAAATTTAATCACAACTTCATCAGCATCGCGATTGGCTCTTGTACCTTGGGGATCAAAACACCCTTCCAACTTCCCACGTTAAATGTCATGGGCGCTTCCACTGATCTTTTTGACGTATCCATGGAAATTTAACATGGGAAGTTTACCTTGGGAAATGTCGGTCACACTACTAAATACAGTTTCCCGTGGTAAAAAGGCAATTTACCACGGTAAAAGTGCCCCGTGTAACCGCACCTATATTTATATTTGGTCTTCCATGGTGGAAATTGAACTTTGTGCAAGAGAAGCTTAAAAAATTGAGAAGGAAAATAACAGGGATAACAGGTATTTCTAAAGACCTGTAAATGAGCACCTTTTCTGGGATAAAAATTATCATATTTTCAAGCATCTTAGTTTTTCCAAAAATTATCAGGATAATAGTGTCTCTTCCTTGAGAATTGTTGAAAATGCTACCTCTTTCTATCAGCTCAAAATCAAGGAGAGCTTCCATATTGAGCGGTTGAAACCCAAGCTCAACAAACAAGTTGATCATGTCAGTTTAGCATCACAGTTTTAAAATTTTACCGTTATGCCAGTTACAGTGTGTTTTCTATAATATCGTTGGTTAGTTTGAATTTTCCTTTCTTGTAAGGAACATTTAATTTACAAAGAATCATTGTATTCTTGGTTTTCACGTGACGTCATAAAAAAACTAAAATTCAAAAGTAAAGAGACTTTTCCATTTTTAGCTTCATCACGTAAAAAACTTTTAGAAACGTATCTGCTTACGGGTTTTCAGCTCGGAAGCGTGCTTTCTTTTAAAAATAGAGCACTTTGAATTTTAGATTTTCTCACTCTGCGTGACATAAAGAGGTCACAAGCATGTCACGTACATGAAAACATCGATTCAGCGTGTTTTTTAAAGGTCTGAAAACCAACATCGCAAGAGAAGCGTCTATGTAATTGTTTGCAAGCTCAAAAGAGAGAAGAAAGCCTTTGAGATAGCCAAAGTAAATTCCAGATGTTTTCACTCGTTTCCGGCTGCCATATTGGAGCCTCTCAGAGGGCCTCCATCATGGCGCGTCCATACTAAACTCTGTAATTTTGAGTGGTACATTTTGCCGAATAACTCGAGTATGGGATATCGCACAGCCCTGAAACTTTGGCATTTTGTTTATTTACTACTCTTCTACAATATCTTAATTTCTTGACTTAATCTATTGAATGGTTGGTGATTTTATTTGTCAACTTGCGTGACTTCCACGTGACTGAAAACCAAGAATTGATAGTGATATATATACATGGATTATCTTGTAAAAATTTTAATGTTACACTCACTATGGCTTAATATGGCTTAATCTCAAAAGTGTGGTTGTACTTTTAAAAATATATATACATGGATTATCTTGTAAAAATTTTAATGTTACACTCACTATGGCTTAATATGGCTTAATCTCAAAAGTGTGGTTGTACTTTTAAAAATATCAGTAACACTTGTGCTATCCGGACCATTTGGAAAATAACAATGTTATTGACCAATGTTAGAAAACAGATACTCTACCCGAAGGCCTCCAAGTCCAGTTATGGAAATGTTCTCGTAAGAATCTCCCGCGATTATTAGTTTTTACTGTTTGTTAAGGCCAATTGCATGTGGCAGCTAACCGCTATAAAGAGGTTCCAAATGTTGAAAACAAGTACTTCTGGATCATTCTCAGCAGCTGGGAACAGAACCTTTTATACAAACAGTAACAGAATTTAATATACAACACCTTACATATTCCACTGCACCAAAATTACCCTAGTTTAGTTGTTGTGTAACTGAATGACGAAATTAAACTAAAATAGCTCATCACTAAAAGTCCTTCTTAAGAACGCCCAATTTTAAAAGGATTATGTAAAAAGCTTTGCCTACTGGCTTTGTGTTTTGTGTATGACTTTCGTAAGGCTTTTGTAAGATACTGACTGAACGCGTAATAACGTTTACGGAAGCATTGTATGAGAGTCCTTACAAGAGGTTTGTGAAAGAGTCCTTAGAGGAAGATAAGAAAAAAGCAGAAACCTTGTGTAAGCTCGTGTAAGATACGTACAGAAGGCTTGTACAAGAGTCTTACACAAGGCTTGTGTAAGAGTCTTACACAAGGCTTGTATAAGATACTTACAGAAGGCTTGTGTAAGATACTTACTGGTTTCTGTTCTTTAATTAGTTGTACATTGTGATCACATAATATGTCTGATCGGCCTGCTTTAAATTTAAGTCTCTACTGTTTGTCATTGTTTAATAGCAAGAACAAGTAATGCATGGGGAATAAATTTCCTATACTCGCCTCCCGTTTCTTTTCTTTGGATTAAAGTTAGGAACTATGTCGGCACACATTCCTTTTATGCATATCTGTTTATTTTCTGAAGTGATCACGATCATTGAGAAGCTTGGTTGGTTGTCACTGAAGCACGAATGCACGCACGCAAACAATTAATCATTGTTGATAACCATTAATTCATCTGCGGCGAGATTCATTATTTCTGCTTAAGAGTTTGTAACGACTCGAGGAACACATCAAGGTAATAAGTAACATTAGCTCGAGGGGTGTAATAAATTATTTGTTTCTTGTGTGATCGCGATCGAACCATAAACCGCCCACCATTGTTTCCTTACACATCGAGAAAGCAAATAAATGATACGTATCTTGAATTGTTCCTGAACAGAGAAGGTTTTAGTTTTTGAATCCGCTTAGATTCAAAATTGAGGGTGTCACAAAGTAAAATGACGATTAAGAACGCATTCAATCAGTTTTAGCCACAACAAACCCTTAATGTCTACTCGCTTTAAAGTGGTAGTTAAAGCTAAGCAAGACCACAGCCTCGTATAATGTATGTGTTCTCATTACAACTTTGAACCTCGCCGAACAAAACCATGTATTTTTTGAGTTGCTCGGAGCAATCATGAACAGTGATCTCACCTTGACTGTTCTCTTGAGAACTTTTCAGCTTTGATTTGTGTTATGAAAGTTAAACGTTTTCGTACAAGATTCGATGATTATGCATGGATAACCACATTAAATCATCAAATTTTGCAGAGTCATTTCTTGTTGTCGAGGACCTCTCGTCGATTAGCATTCATTTTGGTAAGTTGCTCACTGTTACTCGTTTCTTAATAACACGAACAAGTAATTTATGCGTGATAAACCAGTTCTGATGAGTTTTGCGTTACTTTTTGTTGTTTTTTCTTTACTCAGTTTGGATCAAGTTAGTGACTATGTCAGAATTCCTGATATGTTTATTTTCTAAAGTGATCATAATCACCGTCATTCATGATCAGTTGCGAATGACGCACCCAAATGATCCACCAGTATAATTTATCCCTTAATTTTTTGTTCAGGCGGATTCATTATTCCTGCTCAAAAGGTTTTAAAGAGGAACATTGGAAGGTATTTGGTAATATTAGCTTGCTGGGTGTAATCAGATATTTGTCTGTCGTTGCAAGCTAATAAGTAACAATTAGCATGAGGGGTCACGGTGATAAATTATTTGTTTCTTGCGTGATTGAACAGTATACTGCCCTCCATTCTTTCCTTACACATTGAGAAAGTAAGAAAATGATGTATCTTGAATTGTTCCTGAAGGGATAAGGTTTTAGTTTTTGAATCCACTTAGATTCAACATTGAGGCTGTCTCAAAGCAAATGACGATTAAGAATGCATTCAATCAGTTTTAGCCATAACAAACCCTTAATATCTACTCGCTTTAAAATCGTAGTTAAAGTTAAGCAAGACCAGAGCCTGGTATAATATATGCATTCTCATTACAACATTGAACTTCGCCGAATGAAGCCATTACTTGAGTTGTTCGGAACAATGGAACAGTCATCTCACCTCGATCCATGTTGACAACTTGAAGTGCCGATCATCACTGCATGATCAGTTCCGCAGTTTGCTCGAGTATGAAATCACTTCTTCTCCTTGCTGCTCCATTTGTTAGTTCTCTTGGGAACTTATCAGCTTTGCACTCCAGTTCTACCCTTTTTTTGCATACTAGGAATAAGTGATTTTGTTATGAAAGTGAAACGTTTTTCAAGAAGATTCGATAATGCATGGATAACCACATTAAGTCATCAAATTTTGCAGAGTCAATTCTTGTCGTCCACGACCTCGCATTGATTAGCATCCGTGTTGGTAAGTTGCTCACTCTTACTCGTTTCTTAATAACACAAACAAGTAATTTATGTGTGCTAAACAAGTTCTGATGACCTTTGCCTTACTTTTTGTTGTTTTCTCTTTACTCAGTTTGGATCAAGTTAGTGACTATGTCAGAATTCCTTATAAGTTTATTTTCTGAAGTGATCACCGACGGCACTCATGATCAGTTGCGAATGACGCATCCAAATTTTGCACCACTATTATTTATCCCTTATTTCTTTTTTTCAGCCAGGTTCATTATTCCTGCTCAAAAGGTTTTAAAGAGGAACCGTGATTGCAAGGTATTTAGTAATACATGTAATTATTAGCTTGCTGGGTGTAATAAGGAACATTAGCTTAAGGGGTGTAATAAATTATGTTTCTTGTGTGATTGAAATGTATACTGCCCTCCATTCTTTACTTAAACATCGAGAAAGTAAGTAAATGATGTATCTTGAATTGTTCCTGAAGGGAGAAGGTTTTAGTTTTTGCATCCGCTTAGGTTCAAAATTGAGGGTGTCACAAAGAAAATGACGATTAAGAATGTATTCAATCAGTTTTAGCCCATAACAAACCCTTCCTTTAATAATGTCTACTCTCCTTAAAGTCTTACTTAAAGCTAAGCAAGATCAGAGCCTGGTATAATGTATGCGTTTACATTACAACATTCAACTTCGCCGAACGAAACCATTACTTGAGTTGTTCGGAGCAATGGA
The DNA here is from genome assembly GCA_949126865.1 of Montipora capitata. Classification (NCBI taxonomy): domain Eukaryota; kingdom Metazoa; phylum Cnidaria; class Anthozoa; order Scleractinia; family Acroporidae; genus Montipora; species Montipora capitata. Next base: position 62,115,125 of record OX421446.1, read on the forward strand.
ACAATTATCTCACCTCGATCCATGTTCGACTTAAACTGCCTCACTGCATGATTGTTCCGCAGTTTGCTCGAGTATGAAATGACTTGTTATCCTTGCTGTAGAAATAAGTGATTTCATACCAGATTCCATAATGCATGGTTAACCTCCTTAAATCATCAACTTTTGCAGAGTCATTTCTTGTTGTCGAGGAGCTCGCATTGATTAGCATCCGTGTTGGTAAGTTGCTCACTCTTACTCATTTCTCAATAACATGAACGAGTAATTAAAGTGTGATAAACCAGTTCTGATGACTTTTGTGTTAGTTTTTGTTGTTTCCTCTTTACTCAGTTTGGATCAAGTTAGTGACTACATTGTATGTCAGAATTCCTTATAAGTCTATTTTCTGAAGTGATCACCGTCAGTCATGATCAGTTGCTTATTTCTTTTTTTCAGCCAGGTTCATTATTCCTGCTCAAAAGGTTTTAAAGAGGAACATTGCAAGGTATTTAGTACTAATTATTAGCTTGCTGGGTGTAATAAGTTTTAACCCTAACTAAATGATGTATCTTGAATTGTTCCTGAAGGGAGAAGGGTTTAGTTTTTGAATCCACTTAGGTTCAAAGTTGAGGGAGTCACTAAGGAAAGGACGATTAATGCAGTCAATCAGTTTTAGCCATAACAAACCCTTAATGTTTACTCGCTTTAAAGCCCGGTCGGGGTTACTCTCACATATGGGCTATAGAGACGGTAAATATTTTGAGCAAGAGCCGGTACAACGTAGATTTCATTTTAGTGGTGTACTATATTTCGGCTGGCGAAACCAGCCTTCTTCGGGTACAATGAGAGTTAACACTGGATTGCTTTTATGTACCTATATATAGTAAGTGGATGTTGACGTAATACTTGAACATGTGATAAAATATGGTAGTTACAACAAGTTTGAATTCAAATACTAAGAGTAACGGAAAAATAACGTAAGTAACTGTAAATAATAAACTAAAAATCTTATACGTTTCTTGGCGGATATTGTCAATTGTCCCGACTTTTGAACTTAAAAAAAGCTTCCCTGGCCTTACCAGGAGTACCCAACCAACAATTTTTCGGAATGTATGCGTTATCGACTTAGACAATCTGTGGGCATCTGTTAACACATTTTCGGTTAATTTTTAAGTATTCTGGGAAAAATTATCTGCTCTTCAGGGCCAGGTAGCAATAGATTATTTTCCAAGGTCGCCAGCCAGCATCTATTAGTTTGAGGCCTTTTGCCAGTCAGGAAGAGATATTGCACTGTGGGCGCCAACCCTAAATAACAATCTTATGCCTCCCCCCTCCCCCCCCCCCCTCCCATTACAACAATTGTTTTCCTTTCGTTATTGACCATAACTGAAACACCTCTGGACAAAGACTACACCAGTTATTAATGACTAATTAATGGTAATTAATATACGGTTTAAATCTTCAATGTTCCTTGTCTCTAGATGAAAGATTCTTGAAATTTCTTGAAATTTCAGCACAACGCGTTTCCAACCAAAATACGCAGTACCTCGTTATTCGCAAATGAGAAAACTTACAATGCATATAGGGGCCGCCCCGGAATAAGCACCTCTCTGAAAAAAGACAAAAGCAGCAGGAAAGTTTAACAAGAGTGGAACTTTTGCATCTATATACGGTAGTTAAAGAGTCAGCCAAGCAGTCTTTTCCGTGGACGGCTTTATAAGAAAATCCAAGGGACAGTCAGGCACACTGTCTTTTCGATGGACGAAGTTCGAAAGTAATTGAAATTCCAGTAAGGCACAGGCAGTCCTGATGGACTACGCAATTAAATAATTTAAGGCCAATATTGCACAGCTAGTCATTTTTATCGAAGACGTTGTGAACCAATTGAAATGCAATTATGACAGTCATTTCGATGGACGACACGCGCACTTGAAAATACCAACATGACAGACCTATTTCGATGGACGACGCAGTGATCCATTAAAAATGGCAACATGGCACAGTCATTTTCATGGACGACACAGTAGAAGGACAAAACGAGACTCACGGAGAAAAACCTGTAGATCATACGAAAACGTTACAAAGATCCTCGTTTGATTTACGTCGAACGAAATTGTATTATTGTGCTGTCATCACAGTATGAGTAACAGACACCAAGCAAGCTTCTAAGAGGTCACATGCAGTAGTCTGAAACCAACGAGGACACAATAATAAGACAGTGTTATTTTTTTGTCCAAGTACAATGTTCCTCGGTAATTTACTTTATGACTATGAGAGCTACCGTTGTTATCCGGTTTTGAACGGTGTTATTTCAAAAGGCACCGAAAATTCCATTTTGTCAGTTTTCTTTGCCAGGTGACAACATATCCACGGGACTCGAACTGATCTTGCAAACTGTGTGAATTTTCTTCCCTGCTCGGCGCACGTAATTTCACGTCTGACCAAAGAAATAAGCTGAAAGAAAGAAAAAAAATATGTTTGCAGTGAAAATTCTTTTAGGTGCATGAATTTGTCATATTTTGACAGCTCACACACCAAGGGGCCACAGTTAACGACATAATGATTTGCAGGAAATAAAATTCTTCCAGAGAAAATTAAACTTTGCCTTGCGCCATCTATAAACCGTTCGGGGTTTTCAAGCGTGAAAGGAGAAGGGAAATAATTGTTGCGACCCGTATAAAAGGCAAGTCGCTCTTGACTCCATAC
>OX421446.1:62125306-62140306 GCA_949126865.1 Montipora capitata
ACATAATAACAATAATTTATATAATAATTTTATTAATTTCTATTGTGCAATTATCAAACAGTGGCCGTGATCGACTCATATTTCAACAGACTTAACTGATCTTCGGTTCCCACGACCTGCTCCCGTCTGACCTTGTAGCTCAGTCGGTAGAGCAGCGGTGATCTAACCCGAAGGTCGTGGGTTTAATTCCCACCCTGGTCAGATTTTTTCTTGGTCCTTGTGTGGGTCCATTTCCATCAGTAGGGCTAATGCTCACATGGTAAACATGGGGTACAAAACTAGCACTTCACATCACACTCTAATCAGTTAAGTCAGCTCGAAAACCGTCTGTAGAGCAGCTTTTTTTGTGGAGCGGTTTCGTTGGGTACTCCTGCCTTACAGATCGAGTCTCTGTTGGAAAATATTTATACGATAGGAATTAATTGCATGTCCTTAGAAACCTTGTGGGAAGAGGAGAGGAAATGTTCTGCGACTGTAGTAGGTTTGGATTCACATATGTTAGCGTTATCTAAAGTGTGGCAGTGTTCATTAAAACGGTCGTTAGTTTCTCCTATGTACTATAGATGACATCTGTTACATTGAAACATTTAGATAAGGTTTTTAGTTTCACAAGTTAAGTGGGAATTAATGGAGCTTGTTTCGCCAATAGAGAAGGTGTAGTTGGTTAGTCCATGGAAAATGTAAGGACAGGTAGCGCAGTTTTTGCCACAGCAAAAAGAACCGGAAGTAAGTGCGGAATTAGAATGAGTTACATCAGGGAACAGTTTAGCTGTTACCAGCAGGTTTCGAAGGTTAAGGAAGCGTCTGGAAGCCACAACAGGTAGATTTTGCAGCGGTCAGAGGAAAGAAGTAGATTGCAGTGTTTTTTTTATTACGTTGAAGGTAGATGGAAGTGATGGATTACGAAAACCACTAGACTCAAGGCTTTTCATCGTGTCTCTTCATGGTAAAATCCCAGGGTTAATTTCAGCTTAGGTTATAATTAATATGCAGTTGGTTTGTTTCTGAGTAATAATCTCAGGTTGAAATTCATAACTTCACTGGTTTAACCAATTATAAGAATACTGTGTGGTTGTTTATTTATTATATCATTATTTTCTTTGTTTAGTATAACCCAGGAGTTGAAATTATCTTTATTATTTTAAATATACTGGCATATTCATCCCAAACAAAGGGGCTTATTCATATTACCCTGGCAATGACAATACTGCACGTAACTCTGGGACGAAAGTCAGTAGAGAAATGGGGTACTTTTTTTGCAGACTGTGCATAAGTGATTTTTTTTTCTTTTTTATGAAAGTTAAAAGTTTTTGTTGAAGATTCGATAATGCATGGATAACCATATTAAATCATCAAATTTTGCAGACTCATTTCTTGTCGTCGAGGACCTCGCATCGATTAGCATCCGTTTTGGTAAGTTGCTCATTGTTACTCATTTCTTAAGAACCCGAACAAGCAATTTATGTGTGATAAACCAGTTCTGATGACTTTTGCGTTACTTTTTGTTGTTTTCTCTTTACTCAGTTTGGATCAAGTTAGTGACTACGTCAGAATTCCTTATAAGTTTATTTTCTGAAGTGATTACCGACGGCACTCATGATCAGTTGCGAATGACGCATCCAAATTTTGCACCACTATTATTTATCCCTTATTTCTTTTTTTCAGCCAGGTTCATTATTCCTGCTCAAAAGGTTTTAAAGAGGAACTTCAGAAATTCTCGTATGTTTATTTTCTAAAGTGATCACCGTCACTCATGATCAGTTCCAATGAGGCACCCAAATGATCCTTTTTTTTTTTTTTCAGCCGGATTCATTATTCCTGCTCAGAAGGTTTTAAAGAGGAAAATTGCCAGGTATGTAGTAAAATTAGCTTGCTGGGTGTTCTAAGGGGCCTATCAAAGGTTGTTAGCGACAAGCGACATCGCTTCAAAATTGCAAAAAAAAATATAGCGACAATCTTGTTCAAGAGCACCGACAGCTGACAGAACCTGACGGAAAAAAAGCGACAATTTGCGACAGCGGCAATCCACTTTTAAATTCGACAAAGCGACATCTTTTCACTTTGTTATTTCGACAGCGAAATAACCGACCAGGCAGCCAGCATGACTCTAAATCTTCTCTTCTGTTGGTGTCGCTACATGTATATTCCTTGTGCAAATATATTTCTGACCTGCTAATCGCCCTTGCTCGCAGTCGGAGACTGAATTACTAAGGGCGCAGCTCATTGAGGTCGGACCGAAGGAGCTGTGTTGCCGGCTAGGCGCTCGGCTCCTGAACACGACCCATGTGCGACCTTGGAGCACAGCACCACAGCCTGATGGAATAAGCGGGGAGTCGATTTTGAGGAGGGAGAAAACACCCCTCCCCCCCTTAAAGTTATAAGCCCTCCTGTGTAAGGTAGGGTTTACAGCCCTGAATTTTACAAAATGTCTGATCAATTCTGGCAGGCGGGCCTTAAAAGGTGGGGAATAAACTGTTTTCTCTTTTGTATGCTGGAAGCGTGATGTTCAATGACTGTAACCAGTCAGCAAACTCTGCCACAGTAATAACTGCCGAACTGTCAACCATTTTATTTTCATGTGGGGTCAGAGAACGAGAAGAGAATGAGCGCCAAAGGTCGTGGCAGAAAATGTTCTACAAGCTAATTATAGTAGTTAGCAAATCTTGGAAGTGAGGCGTCCAGAAAAACACATGTTGGTGCCATAATGAGGCTCCCGTGGCTAAGCCCGTTAAGGTCGCTAAGATCTCAGTAGTGGTTGATCTTCTATAAAAAGAAGGAAGTTTTTACTTTTTAAATTAAACAAAATTACAGGACGCAAAAATTAAGTACGTTTAGCCAACATTTGTATCCTAGCCAAAAAGCAACAGCGAAAATTGTATTGCAGCGAAAAAACGACAGCGACATTTGTCTCTAGCCAAACAGGCGACAAATGGGCTGGAAAATGAGGAAAAAGCGATATCAGAACCCCCCTTGGAAGGCCTCTTCTAAGTTATTTGTCTGTCATTTGACTGAACTATACTACCCTCTATTTTTTCCTTACACATCGAGAAAGTAAGTGATGTAGTTTGATATTTTTTGTTTACAGTCACTTGATCTTGAAAGACTTGGCGGTGGATAACCACGTGAAATTAAATTTTTTAGAGTTACAAAAAATGGGGCAAGACAGGAAGGAAACGCTTGCAGACAATCCCCTGCATTTTGAAAACCAGCAAGTTGACCTGTCCTGCATGTCATCGTCATCGTCCAATTATGGAAATGTTCTCTTAAGGATTTCCTGTGACGATAAGATTGTTATGTTTGGTAAAGCAAATTGATGCGGCAGCTAACCACTATAAAGAGGTTCCAAATGTTGAAAACAAGTGCCTCTTATGAAATGTCAGCATACCTGAAATCCGAAAGACTATTTTTGTCTAACTGCTAGGTTTTGAAACACAATTTTCTGTTCAGTGGTTTAACACCTTGTTCTTGGTGCTTGTGTATGTACCTATTCAAGAAAGTGATGTTAAAATTAAAGGAACAGGTACGAACAGTGTTGCACTTATTTCTGCTATAAAATTCCAAGTGTTGTAATAACACCCAGGTCAGGCGATGTGCCATCAAATGTTGGGCACCTTATCTTCTGCAGAACTGCTAATAACAGGCTATTATATATATATTCAAGCGTAATCAAGTCACTAAGATAAGATGGCGCTGATCCATGAATTGATTTAAATCTTAAACCTGATTCGATAGGCAATGGGAAGCCAATGAACTTCGTAAAGAGCTAGTGTAGTGAATGGTTAGAACCCAAATGACAACGAACAACATACTTAAAGACTCCATTGGTAGTACGGTGTCTAAATGGCTACCCACATGTATGCATTAAACAACGCCAAGAAATACGAAAACACAATAGGTTCAATGCCGTGACTACAGGATGCTAGAAAACCGGCACAGCAAGATTAATTGAACAGTGAAGGAATAACTATCCTATGCCAATATTTCGAAAGAAAATGTCTTTCTTCGTCAGGGTTTCCCAAGGAATGATTTTGGCTTATGGAGAAAGACAGGGAAAGACATAATGCAGACAGCCGGATTATGTCTCTAGGAAAAAAAGGGTACTTTTGCCCGGACGAGCAGCCTTTTCCATTGGAAACGTACTAGCAATTCAATTAGCTCATTCAAAGTCCCTGGATCAAAAAACATGGATTAACCAGGTATCCAGACAAAAAAAAATATGACGAAAAACAGGTGATTGAATTCCGATTTCGACATTCGATAGATTTATACCTGAAATAAAACATTATGAGTTTGATGTCAATTGCAGAAATATGAATATTACACTCTCAATGATATCCCCCACCCCTGTCTTTTTAGTTTCAGCTACATACCGGCACCAAATTTCCTGCCAGCGAAGCACATCTTAGGACCTTTTAATTAGCTTTCGATAAGAAAGATGAAATGGGATGCCATCGCTTTCCTATAGGCTGTTTTTCCCTCATTACATAATAGAATTTCTATTTCTAATGTTCCTTGATTATTATTATTGTACAAAACGCTGTTAGTCTGTTAAATGCTCAAGTATTTTATCATATTACAGGCTACATTCCTATTTATTCTGTAACAACTATCTCCATAAGCCGAAATCATTCCTTGGGAAACCCTGATAAAGAAAGGCATTTTCTTTCGAAATACTGGCTTAAGATAGTTATTCCTTCACTGTTCAATTAATCTTGCTGTGCCGGTTTAGCATCCTGTAGTCAGGGCATTAAACCTATTGTGTTTTCATTCATTTATCTTCTAGGTGCATCCCAGATTTCTGAAGAAAACTTCCTGGTTCTGGTTATCAAGAATGGTGGATAGAAAGTTGGACGTTTTGGAGCGGCACATGCAAGAGCTTAGCGTTGCAAGAAAGGAGGGAGACAGACAAGGCGAGGGTTTGGCTTGTTTCAATCTTGGTACTTACTATCAGGGCACAGCTGACTTTAATAAGGCCATAACAAATTACACAGAAGCATTAGCTGTTTTTAAGAAAATAGGTTTCAGGGCTGGGGAAGGAGGAGCTTATGGCAATCTTGGCTGTGCTTATCAAAGTCTTGGTGATTTTAAGCAAGCCATAGCGTACCACAATCAACATCTTAGTATTGCAAAAGAACTGGGGGACACGGCTGGAGAAGGAGGAGCCTATGGCAATCTCGGCAATGCTTATAACAGTCTTGGTTATTTTAAGCAAGCCATAGAGTACCACAAACGACGTCTTAGTATTGCAAAAGAACTGGGGGACAAGGCCGCAGAGGGAAGAGCCTACTGCAACCTTGGCAATGCTTATAACAGTCTTGGTGATTTTAAGCAAGCCATAGAGTACCACAGTCAAGATCTTGGTATTGCAAAAGAGGTAGAGGACAGGGCCAGAGAAGGAAGAGCCTATGGCAATCTCGGCAACGCCTATGACAGTCTTGGTAATTTTAAGCAAGCCATAGAGTACCACAGTCAAGATCTTGGTATTGCAAAAGAGGTAGGGGATAGGGCCAGAGAAGGAAGAGCCTATGGCAATCTCGGCATCGCTTATAAAAGTCTTGGTGATTTTAAGCAAGCCATAGTGTACCACGATCAACACCTTAGTATTGCAAAAGAGGTAGGGAACAGGGCCTTAGAAGGAAAAGCCTATGGCAATCTTGGCGTTGCTTATCAAAGTCTTGGTGATTTTAAGAAAGCCATAGTGTACCACAGTCAAGATCTTAGTATTGCAAAAGAACTGGGGAACAGGGCCGGAGAAGGAGCCGCCTATGGCAATCTCGGCAACGCTTACGACGGTCTTGGTAATTTTAAGCAAGCCATAGAGTACCACAGTCAAGTTCTTAGTATTGCAAAAGAGGTAGGGAACAGGGCCTTAGAAGGAAAAGCCTATGGCAATCTCGGCGTTGCTTATCAAAGTCTTGGTGATTTTAAGAAAGCCATAGTGTACCACAGTCAAGATCTTAGTATTGCTAAAGAACTGGGGGACAGGGTCGGAGAAGGAGCCGCCTATGGCAATCTCGGCATCGTTTATGAAAGTCTTGGTGATTTTAAGCAAGCCATAGAGTACCACAGTCAAGATCTTGGCATTGCAAAAGACGTAGGGGACAGGGCTGGAGAAGAAAGAGCCAATGGCAATCTTGGCAACGCTTATCAAAGTCTTGGTGATGTTAAGCAAGCCATAGTGTACCACAATGAATGTCTTAGGATTGCAAAAGAACTGAAGGACAAGGCCGGAGAAGGAAAAGCCAATGGTAACCTCGGCATTGCTCATCAAAGTGTTGGTGGTTTTCAGCAAGCCATAGTGCACCACAGTCAAGATCTTAGTCTTGCAAAAGAACTGGGGGACAGGGCCGGAGAAGGAAGAGCCTATGGCAATCTCGGCAACACTTATCAAAGTAAAGGTAATTTTGAGAAAGCCATAGTGTACCACAATGAATGTCTTAGTATTGCAAAAGAACTGGGGCAAAGGGCTCGAGAAGGAACAGCCTATGGCAATCTCGGCAACGCTTATGGCTGTCTTGGTAATTTTAAGCAAGCCATAGAGTACCGCAATCAACATCTTAGTATTTGCAAGGAAACGGAGGACCCAATAGGGCTGGCAGGCACGTATTATGATATTGGTCTTGGTCATGAATTTTTTGACCCCTTTAGCAAAGCTCTTAATTACTATCGTCTAAGCATTCATTATTTTGATGATATAAGGCGTCTTCAGGCAGAGGATGCATTGAAAATTACCTTTCGTGACAAAAATAAGGTTGCGTATACCGCTCTGTGGACAGTATTTTTGAAGAATGGAGAGATTGATGAAGCTTTGTATGCTGCTGAGCAAGGACGAGCACAGGCTTTGGCAGACATTTTGAAGATGCAATACGGTGTTGATGAGAAACCTACGATGAAGGTAACTACCCCTTTGGTTATGAAAGATCTACCCTCACAAACTGTTTTCACAGCACTTGAAGGGAACACGATCAGTTTCTGGTTGCTAAGAGAAGATATCGGGATAAATTTTAGACAAAAGAAAATCAAAAATGGAAGTGCCGACTCTCTGATGGATAGTCTTTTTAAACAGATCAAGAAGGGGGAAGTTGCACGATGTGAGAATCGTTCACTTGACAGACAACGCAGCGACTTCTCAAGCAGTAGGGATGGTGTTGAAGAAACCAGTCAGCCCTCGAGCTTCTCTTTGCAGCCCTTGTATGATGTCTTAGTCAGTCCTATCGCAGACTTGCTCCAGGGTGATGACTTAGTCTTTGTTCCTGATGGTCAATTTTGCAAGGCTCCTTTTTCTGCATTGAGTGACTCTGTCAGGATCCGTGCAATTCCCTCGCTGACTGCTTTAAAATTGATCACTATCGCACCTGACGACTTCCAAAATAGGAATGAAGCGTTGCTTGTGGGCGATCCATGCTTGAAGGAAGTCACTTATGGCACTGGTGAATCCATGTATGGACAGCTGCCATGTGCAAAAAAAGAGGTGGATATGATTGGAAAACTTCTGCAGACCGCACCTCTTACAGGAAAAAATGCAACCAAAGCTGAGGTGCTGAGAAGAATGAAGTCAGTTGGTTTAATCCACATTGCTGCACATGGAGATTCCACATTTGGAGAAATTGCTTTGGCCCCAAATCCCGAACGCACATCCAAGATCCCAGAAAGGGAAGATTACATGTTATCGTTGAGCGATGTTCACGCAGTTCGTCTTCAGGCGAGACTGGTTGTGCTTAGTTGCTGTCATAGTGGCCAGGGAGAGGTAAAATCTGAGGGTATTGTGGGAATAGCCAGGGCTTTCCTGTGTGCTGGTGCCCGTTCTGTTCTGGTGTCACTTTGGGCAATCAACGACGAGGTGACCTCGATGTTCATGGAGAGTTTCTACCAACACTTGGCAGAAACAAAAAGTGCAAGTACAGCTCTTCACCATGCTATGAGATCTCTTCGGGAGACAAAGGATTATTCTGCCATAAAACACTGGGCACCATTTGTGCTAATTGGCGATGATGTCACATTTGAATTTGGGCAACACGAAAACTAAAACGGTGGTAAGTACTATTAAAATATAACTTTCATAACTGAATCACTGTACTTTGTACATGTTTTGAATCAGCAAGTTGTCGAAAGGATCATAAACAAAGGTGGACTACATCTCAATAGGGAAGGTAACGAGCTATTGCAAATTAACTTTGTAAATTTTCTGAGATCTAATTAATTTCCTAATTCCATGAATGTCAATAATTCTCAAACGCTGCCAGAATCAGTCGAAAATGCAGTTCATTCAGGTAGTTCAGGTCTTTTCTCTGCATCTAACTTTTTACCAGCTAAATGTGGTTTCAAAATGGCCTGATTGAACATTAACAGTCTCGTGAAACATGTTAATGAACTTAGGGTCCTTCTTGCTGAGTTTTCAATCGATTTTCTGGCAATTAACGAAACCAACCTTGATGAATCTACAAAAAGTTCCTAACTCCATATTTCAGGTTACGAATTTATTCGTGGCGATAGAAATAGAAATGGTGGAGGGGTAGGTTTTTACATTAAGTCTTCCCTTTCTTATGCAGTGCACACAGATCTAAACGTAATAAATCTTGAAAATTAACTATAGAAATTCGTAAACCGAACTCTAAGCCATTTCTGGTAGCAACATTGTACACATCTCCCTGTTCACCAACTGATTTATTTTCAAGTTATGAGTCATTTATAGGCAAATTAGATTTTCTCGACCTGAGTAATATTTATTAGGTGATTTAAACAATAATTTGGCCTCTTCTACACCTGATGTAAACACTCGTCGTTTACTCGAGATTTCGGATTTATATGGGCTCTAACAACTGATAAACGAATTAACTCGTGTTACAGAATCCGCATCCGACCACACTAATTGATTTGATTTATACAAATTATCCTGACAGGGTGGGCTGTTCCGGAGTCTCCCATATTGCCATCAGCGATCATAGTCTCGTCTATGTTTATCGGAAACTATCTTCTGATTTACCATCTAAGAGACACTCCTCCATCTCCTAAAGAAAATTTCGAAATTTTGATCTCGAAAATTTTCGGAATGAAGTCTCTCAACAAGAGTGGTTTTTAGATGAATCTCAGGATCCAGATTTGCCATGATCGAACTGGAAAACAAAATTTTTGCCCATTGTTAACTTACATGCTCCATTTCGAACTAGACGTACTAAATTGAGTAAAGCACCCTGGATTAATTCAACCTTGATGAAAGGTATGCGCTGTCGTGATGCTGCTAAAAGGAAAGCAGTAAGAACAAAGAATACTCAAGACTGGGCCAATTACAGAAATTTACGAAATCAGATCAACAACGATGTGAAAACCACTAAAGCATCCTATTATCACGCTAGTTTAACTCAATTGGAAGGAAAGGCTCGAAAAACCTATTTACTGTAACTTTCACCACAACTGTGGTGGGGGTCGCACAACAGAGCGAGGCTCCAAATTAAGTGCGCCCTTTTTACCCTCCCAACCATGATATACCACAGAAGACAGACCACAACACCTGGAACTACATGCCCTACTCTTTGCGACAAGTGTGTTTCTTTTACGTCCCACAGGATTATGAACATTGAAGGGTTGTGAGACAGGACCTCCGGCTTATGGTCCTTATCCGAGAAGACTAGAGAGTCTAACCAATTGCAGATGTAATTACAAAGGCAGCACTTTCTCCTCAGTTATTTAAAGACCCTGCGTGTTGGTCCGGCCGGGGTTGAACTCACGACCTCCCGTGTGACAGCCCGGTGCTCAACCAACTGAGTCACCGGTGCGCGGTACTTGGAAAACTATTAATAACCTCATGTCACGTCGCCAAAATGACCAGAGAGGAAAGGATGTGAAAGTAAATGACATCTCTATTCGTAACTCTAACGAGATTTCCAACGCCTTTAACGAGCATTTTTCAACTCTAGGGCCCAGACTAGCCAGCGAAATACCATTAACATCGAACGATGAGTCAATTTATTTAAACAATACTCCTGAAAATTGCAACAAATTTTGTTTTCGGCCAATTACTAGCAGTGTTGTCTTTACCCATCTAAATAAATTCGGTGCAGAATTCAAGGGAAAACTCTTGATTGGTTTTAATCTTATTTGACGAATCGCACACAACGATGCTCCGTTAACTGTTGTCTCTCTGACGTCTCCACTCTTAAATGTGGTGTGCCACAGGAAAGGATCCTTGGCCCTCTTTTATTTCCAATCTATATTAACGATCTCCCTAACTGTCTGCCATTTAGCGTACCTAGAATGTATGCTGATGACACCCATATTACCTATGCTAGTTCTGATTTGCATCTGATTCAGTCTAGTGTATCTCACGACCTTGAAAAGCTAAGCAAATGGCTTGTGTCTAACAGACTTACCTTGAACACTTCAAAAACTGAATTTATGTTGATCGGCTCCAGGCAAAGGTTAAATACTCTATCTGATACACTCAAACTCTCAATTGATAACCTTACGATGGAACAAGTTTCCTCTGTGAAATCACTTTTAATGGAGTTTACATCGATGAAACGCTAACGTGGCATTCACACATTAATAAACTGTATAAAAAGATCGCTTCCGCAATCGGAGCCATAAAACGAGTCAAGCCATTTGTTCCTCAATCTACCCTACTCTGTATATACAACTCCCTTGTTCAACCTCACTTTGATTACTGCAGCGTAGTCTGGGGTAATTGTGGCAGAACATTGTCTAACAAGAAAACTACAAAACCGTGCTTCACGAGTAATAACTTCATCGGGCTATGACGCTGATGTCGATTCCTTGTTTCACAAACTCAGCTTGAAAGACTTGCAATCTCAACGTCAAAATCAGAAAGCCCTAGTGGTTTTCAAGTCTTTACATGGTCTGGTTCCCGAATATCTCACTTCTATCTAAATTTGTAGCACGAAATAAATCAAATTATGCTCTGAGGGACTCTTTAACAAACTTGTTATTCCCTTTCTGAGAACAAACTACATGAAAAATAATTTTAGTTACAGTGGCGAAACTCTTTGGAACAGCTTACCCTGTAGCATTAGAGAGTCTGCTGCATTAAATTAATTTAAACGCCGTCTCTATCATACTTTAAACACACGGCATTCGTGGAAATCAGGTTTATAAGTGGAATATTGTTGTAAGTTAATATAATATTAGGATTCGAATTTTAGTTTTAGGATTTTAGACATTTTTATTGTAATTTATTGTACCTGATGAATTTCTAGTGTGTATAAATAATGATTAAAGATTAAAGATTAGGTACGTTCTTCACAGAGAAATGGTTTTAAAATCAGTTGCCAGTGTGGTTATTTATGCTCAAACCGCTTCGGCTAATACCTGAAATAAATAACGTCTGCAGTTACCGAATCAGCTACTTTGGCCTTCCTTCAGATAGCTACAATACTAGACATATTTAGTTGGAACACTTAGCGAATGGTCCAGAATCATCGTGTTACAAGATCGTAGCTTATACCACATCCCCCTTCCCCCAATTCAATGTTGTGTGAGAATTTTGCGGGCGACTACTAGTAGTTGTGGAAATCAACATTGGAGGAAGGGGGAAACGGGGATGGGTATTCCAACAAATGTGACGAGTATTGTAGCTGTTTGAGCCGTGTTATGATGGACTGACAGTGAAACTAATCGGTGATTGCCAGTTATCTACGTGAAGTGAAGTTAGCTATGGAGTTCTTACAGTCTACATATCAAAGTAACACTGAATAGGAATTGTTGGCATTAACTAAGCACAAACATTTCATGAATTAAGTTAATTGTTATATTATTTACTTGCCAACCAGAACGAAATTCCTTATTGCATTTTAACCCACTATTTGTTTCTTTCTTTAATGTTTTTTTTTACAGAAACGATGTTTAAACGTGGCTTGTTTTGTAAGCATCTGTACCAGGATTATTAATCACTTGATAGACATCAGGGACTTGACAAAATGGTTTGCTTCCATAACTGAGGATCTAGCCGTCGTTTTATTTTGGCCCTTGAAAATACTTCAAAATGACTCCAAGCTTTTGGTGTATGTTTCTCGGGTGTTGATTTTACATGAAGCTGGTAACAAGTATGCTATACCAACTTTCCATTTACAATTAAGTGACAATCTAGGGGAATTTGTATTCACTGTGTTTGTGTAAGTTTCGCGAAAGCTAAATAAGTAAATTAATCGTTTTGGGAGGCAAATGTTTATAAGGTAAAAAACAACCTAGGAAAGTATAAATGTTTGGAAATTACCTAATGTTTCATATTGATATACGTAGAAAGTATGTATAGTATGTGAAATTGCTAGGGCCAAGATTCCATTACCCAAGAGTAAGAATGTCCCATTCAGCGTTAGAAAAGTGTCAATTTTTGAAACCAAGTTTTGCAGGAAAATGAACAATAGACCAAATCGACAAAGGCCTGGTTTTCATATGATCTGCAATGGTCTGCGATCAGTCTGCGCCACGTCACAGACATATGGAAACATCTGTCCCTGGCGTCTGCAGTGATCTGGGGTGCACAGTCTGGATGATCGGCAAAGTTGAATCTAGTTCTACTCTACTGGCCATTACGACACTTCCGGCTAAGGCAATTTTTAATGGAAACGTGTGTCTGAGATGATCTGTGTCCTAACGGCGACACACTATTTTTCGCCTTGAAACACCTCGAATCAGACTAAAAAGTAGAGGTCAGAGTAGAGGTTTAGCAAGATATCGGGACCTAAGCGATCTGTTAAGATCACCGATCGTTTCACATGTACCTCCGCAAATGTCATTTATTGCATAACCTGTACGTTATGCAATAAATTATACATTGGCGAGACAGGTAGACGACTAGGTGACCGATTCCGCGAACACCTTCGCGATGTTGAGAAGGATGACAAAGATGCATCTAAGCCAGTCGCTCGTCATTTTAATCTCCCTATCCACTCCAAAAAACACATGGCTATCTGCGGCCTTTCCCTACATCTAGGTACGACGGAAAGCCGCAAGAATCTAGAACAAAAATTCATCTTCCAAATCGGCACCCTTAATCCTCACGGTATTAACGAACGCTTTTCATTTAACTAATATATTCCTATTTTTTACGTTGCCATGTTACCACCTACACGTAACCCATAATTCCTCGATTTGCTCTGACGAAGGGCTAACGCTCGAAACGTCAGCTTTCAGAATCTCTGTACGGTGGCCAATTTACATTATCAACTCCGTTGATAAAACTAATTTTTTGTAGACTAAAAAGTAAGTGCGCTCCTTTTTGTCCTCGCTTCGCAGAGGATTAGTGGTACACTCGTCTGCGATCGCTTCAGATTTAAATGGAAACATTTGCCACCTGTGTTTACGATCGTCTGCGATAAGAACGACACATACAGCTTCCGATGGTCGCAGACTGTTGCAGATCATATGGAAACCAAACTTAACTCAATATTGTGCCCAATTCAAATCGCTCGATGTGAGGAATTTTTGTGTATTGTATTCTTTTTGTAAGGTAGCATTCACATTTAAATGATATGGAAATTCCTGGAACAAAACGTTTTATTCCCAAAGGGTTTGAATTGGGCACAACATTGAGTTAGCTGATTTGGTCTATTGTTTATTTTCCCACAAAACTTGGTTCAAGAACAGACACTTTTCTGACACTAAATCTTACTATTAGGTGGTGGACCCTTGCTAGGGCCTAGAACCAGACAAATGGAAAGTTCCTTACTTTAAACTTCTATAGCTACATGTTGATTTTGTGATATTAGAGAGATTAAGCATCGCGTTTACGTGAAGCGGCAAACGCGAAACGGTAGGCAGCCTCTTGTCATAAGAGCTTGAAAATTACGGTAATTTAAACTCGTCTCTCTCTTTTGAAAAGTTACTTGACACATGCTGCTAACACGCAAGAAATGATCTCATATCAAACGACTTTCTTCCATTTTTGGCAAAACACAAATTTTAGTCCGACGTTTGCCGTTTGCCCTAAACGCGATGCTAAATCTCTCCATTTTGTCACAGAGGGACTGGACCGATGCAAAATAATTCAATGAAATGGGTGATTTTATAGAACTTCTAGAGGGTTAAAAGGTGTGATTAAGTAAAAGTTGCCTGAGCTCTTAATTAACTGTGTGCATTTTAAACCACGGGGAGGTGGGACTTTTCTTATGCACATGCTTGTGGAAATCTTTTAATTAAACTCCTAAAGGAGACCAATCTGGGCGTGGCCCAGGTTTTTTTTCTTACCCCTAAATGAGACCATATTCAAAACGTTTTGCTTGAGCAAACGTCCAGATTTCTTCACGCAATTTTGGAAACTTCCAGAAGCTTAAGGTCAAAAGCTAAGTACTGTGGGTAATATAACTGTCGCTTGATCTCTTAATTAAATCTCCTTCATATAATCTTAAAATTCTCAATGCAAACCAGTTAGGAGATGGCAATCCATGTCAATATCTAGATTGTCGAATGGACACTAAGTAGGAAACGCCTTTCTTCAGATGGGCAGTGTAATGAACTATCATGCAGAGATACCATAGTTTAGATATCTTGTAAATAAACAAATGAATCATAATGTCGTTGAGAAAAGAATATCCTGATTGGCCATTGCTTTATTCATAGAGATTCTCGAGAAGAATTCCGTTGATCATTGTTTATTGTCCGTCAATAATCGTCGCCAATGGCAACGTGGGCACAGATATGCTACCATAATGACTACAACGAAAAGTGTTTTAATGAGTTTTCAAACACCTGGCTGAAAAAATTTCTACCACTTTTTGTTATTTTCTTTTTTCCCAAAACCTACAAGCTTGCTCACAATCATGTCTAAATTCATTAGCCAATAAAGGACACATGTATTCTCTGCTAGCAAATGTATGTTTTGTCTTTCGGTCAACTGTACAATTTCCCTGCTAGAAAAGGTCTCTTTTCTTCATGTCGTGTGGGCTCACTTAACAACAGTGGAATTACTGTAAAGTAATGCGTGGGACACAGTGGGCTCAAGTCACGGTGGGCAAACATTTCATGGGGCGTGTGGTTTGAAGAGTGCTG
>OX421446.1:62147806-62170306 GCA_949126865.1 Montipora capitata
TGGTACACTTCGTAAGCATAATCCGGTGTTAGAGATAAGGCATTTGTCTCAAGTGCATTCGCGCTCCGTGGAGGTATGGGATAGGGCTTGTCTGAGCGTGTAGGATTTGTGGGCAATGCGTACTGGGATGTTTTCTTTTCTGAAAATGTTAGTGATCCCGTGATTGAGTCGTTCAGAGATGTAAGGGATCTTAAGATATGACCATTCTGTGTTGCCAGGTTGGGGTTTTCGTTGAGGATTTTGTGGGCTTATCTAACGAAAGAATCTGAGGAGTTGTTTCCATATGATCTGCAGTGGTCCGTGATCGGTCTGCGACACGGTCGTAATGGTCAGGAAAGTTGAATCTAGTTCTACTTTCCTGACCATTACAACCGTGTAGCAGACCGATCGCAGACCGTTGCAGATCATATGGAAACCAGTCTTTAAGCGTAATTATCGTTTTTATACCACTATGTTGTACAGAACCAAATATTTGAGTTTACAGTTAAACGCGTCGCGGATCTCCTGTCAAGGAAGGTTTTCAATTACGGAAAGATGCAGCAAAAAATACGAAAAATACTGATCAAAAAAATTCAGATTTCCACAAATTGTATAGCAAACAAACTCGCTTCACTGCATCCAAAAGATAAATGTCAGTAGGTCTTGCGGTCGAACGTTGAGCGAAAAGCTGTCAAGTTTTTGCCGGAAACGCGTGGATATCCAGTTACACCCGTGTTACACAATCTAAATGGGTAATACCCATATAATCTAAATTTAGATCAGTGGGTGCAAGCCATCTCAGATGATCATCCGAGTCATCGAAGCAACTCATTAAATATGCGTTTCCTCTTTCACTTCAATTACATGAAGTTTACCCTATACTTAGAAATTTTCTTGTTGGAAAAAAAAAAAGGAAAAAAAAGGAAATTTTTTGTTTAAGATGATCGACAGACATGGATGACAAAAAGGTTAAACCTAGTCCGTTAGCCACGCTTTAAGGAATCATCGATAACCACCACACCATCGAAGCACGCTGCTGAATGAAGGCGAATTTTTATAATATTTGAATAGAGACCCATTACAAATATTGAAAGCTAATCGATTTAAGATGGGTGCTTACTTAGAATGGGCGTTTAGAATTAAACACAGTTTATCAGCACTATTCAAAATGGGTGCTTAGACCTAAATACGGTGCATGCATGGTTGGATGACTCGGATGATCATCTGAGATGGCTTGCCCCCACTGATCTAAATTTAGATTATATGGGTATTACCCATTTAGATTGTGTAACACTGGTGCCAGTTACTTGACATAACTATTCCACAACCTTTCGTGTATGAAAAGAGGGATTCTACATACAGTGGTATTAAAAACGAAAATTACAATTACCAAGTTTCAACGGGTGACTTTCGTAGACGACTATCAGCAACAGTTGTCTCTTGAGCGCCGTGGATTAATTCATCCCGCAACAACCGAAAGAAGTCTCTCAACAGAACTTGCTCAGCGGAAGCGTAAAAGACTTGAAATTTGTTGTTCTTCATCTCATTTAATACATGTACAGTTTTCTCAAACCCCCGAACGCTCAAATCAAAATCATTAGAATTAATCAGTTCCTCCTATACTATATAACGGTACAATAACCAAACACGAGGGCCGATCTCTTCCAGAATTGCTTTCATTTTCCATTTGCTTCACAAGTACAAAGCTTTGGTAGATCAGGCTCTTCCCGAATCCTGTAGGAAGAACAGCCAATGAATCCTTGCCTTGCAGCAAAAGCGTAATCGCCTCCTTCAGTTCTTTTTTTAATAGTAGGTCTAATCCACCAAGTCGCCTATATAGCCTTTCGAAAACTTGAGAAAGTCTTGAGATTCTTGAGATTCTTTCTCTAGATAAGCCATGTTGTTTTTGAAACTTGAGAACCTCGTCTGTATTTTTATTGACAGATGCATTGTGTCATGGACCAATCAGGTATTGCCATTGCTGGTGCAACGGGACTCGCTGAACACTAGTCGCAGTAAAGATCGGACAGTCTCCCTATTTTTCCGGCCGAGACCCCTCCATACCCCCCACCCGCTCAGTAGTTATGTCGCTCTCCCCAGTTGGCGCTCGCCATTTAAACGGGAAAATAAGGGACTGTGAACGGTCTAAAAAGCCCCAGTTAGATTCTCAAAATCGCTCTCTAAAGATTCTTTCCTTATCCATGATCCCAAAATAGAAGTTTCAATCCATAGATGACTTGGTCCAAATCCTTGTCAGCCTGTATTTAATGCCTTGATAAATGTTCATTTAGTTGTAAATAATGCCGAGATCTCTATTTTTGCAGAACTGGTTTGCGTATGAAGATCTGCCAGACAATCTTCTTCAGTTCTCAACAACACAAACTCGCATTCCTCAATGACTATAAGCCTCGTCTTCAAGATCACAACGCTTTTTGCCTGGTAAGACTATTTCATTTTTGAAATCTCGTGTTTCTCTAAATGTTGATATATAGCCCAGCCATTCAGCGCACCCGACGTTCAGCCATGACCTAACCCAATCTGATAAAGTATTTCTCATAACGTAAAGAGCATCGAGCCGTTTAACACTTCCTGTTTTTTCCCTTAAAAGAACGACAATTTCCTTTTAAGATTTCCTTGATTCTCCTCGCCCTTTCTACATCTTGTTCCCGATTCAGCTTCTTCACGTCACATCCCCCTAAACAAGACAAACTCCTTCGCCTTAAAACGTTTCAGTTGTCCCATTTAATATTCCTTATACTAAACAAAACTCGAATTTGGCAAACATAATTTGCTCTCTTTAAAAGATTTTTTTTCCAGGAGCTCCAGAACACATTTGCAGTGGTGCTACTGTTAAATGTTAAATGCATTTGCAGTCTGTCGGTTCTCGTAAATTCGAGGCTAAACCTCTCTAATGCTGTCATCTTCACTTCAACTGCTACTACTGTCCATACGCATTCCCACATGCTTCCAACATTAAAAAGCCTCATTTATAAAAAGTACCGTCACTTTGCTTCTTTCTTCACTTTGTTTCACTACTTCACATTTAATTTTTCTTCCCCCCGTACTGATTAAACCCTTAAGTAATGAATCCTGATGGTATTCATGCAAATCAAAGTGTCTTCATTCATACTGAAGAAATTCCACCTTATTGGCGCTAAATCAAGCTCAACTATTACAACCCACAAGTGACCGGTAGCCATCTCTTCCAGATATGTTCGCTTTGTTCCAACCAAGCAATACAACTGGAACTGTTTAAGAATGGAAATCAACAGTAAGTAACTTCCTTACAAGAGAACAGCAGCCGACGTAGCCAGCTTAAAAAGGAAAAAAAAGGGGAAAGCCGTGCAAAGTAATTTTGCATGCAGAAAGAAGAAACCAATAGGCATTTTCCATGATTCCGGCATGCTCAAAATTCCAAAATTCACCACCAAGCCTCGTTTGCAAAAAGTTATTTACTTCATTTGGACATGCAATACAGTTCGGGCGATAAGTTCTTTACAAGTTTTAGCTCATGCTAAAATCTACAAGTTTTATTTTCGAATTCGAGGCTTCGTGGTGAAAATTACGTAGCTAGTCAGACGTCATCCCGCATCAGCGCTATTCTAGCTCCTTTAAGCCTTCCTACGCGAAATAAACTAATAATTTCTATCATTACAAACTATATTTTTTCTAAAAGGTTACATCACTGTAAAACAAAACGCCGACTTTGTGTTTAACCCATAAGAGTCTTATTTCTTTCCTTGTTTTCTAAACAGGTTACTAGAATGAAGCAGAATCCATCTCCTTTGACTTCCCATTGCTGTCTATAGTCTGAAGGAAACAAGGGTTTTTCAAGTTCTAACAGTAAAACTAATCAAATTTTATGAAGAAATAAAATGAATCATTTTATTTTTGTGTCAAAATTGCATACAATACAAACTCTTTCCCTTGCATGCCTTGTCAAACGTATTTATGCTTAGAAAATTTTTCAAGGAAAACAACTACTGAGCATGTTCACAGGCAAAATTAAACTGGCGAATTCACCCTGAAAAGAAGACGTTGAATCAAAATGAAATCCTTTTGCGTTACCAACTGCCAAATTAATGTCACATTTCTATTTAAACCCAAGAAAAAATGAGTTTCTAGCAGACCGGTTGAACATTACTATAAAAGTCTATTCCAAAGTTTGTTGACGCTAAGTCAACCTTCCTAGTTACATCTTAGCTTTTCCATATTCATCATTAAACTTTATGACCTAATCCCCGCTGACGCTGACAGCATGAACCGTTATATTCTACAGACAGAATTCTCTGACATACATAAAGTTACCCGTTTTATTATTTTGAGTGCAAGAACATGTCAGCAACAATTACGGTTTGATCTGTCAAGAGATTAGCGATCGAAAATAGAAAATGGCGTCCGAAAATGTTAAATGCATTTGCGCATCGTGCAGAACCATTGGCACTGATGATTGATTAGGGACCAGTTACACAAGGACCACGACGACAAGAGATTAGTGATCCAAAGTAGAAAATGGCGTCCAAAAATGTTAAATGCATTTGCGCGGCGTGCAGAACCATTGGCACTGATGATTGATTAGGGACCAGTTACACAAGGACCACGACGACAACGCCAAGGAGAACGTTTTCTAAAAATATTATTTCCCGTTATTGTAATAATTTCGTGATACCTCCAAGTCGTTCGGAATGGAAAGTGTTTATCAAAATTGCGGGAAAAAAATTGGCATGAACGGTGTGTTTGTTTGGGAAGGAAGTTAAAAATATTTCGTCAGGTTCTCACATCATCTACACAACCTTAAATTTAGTCAATTCACGTTGTTGTCTGGACGAGGACAAGGACGGCAAAGAAATGTACCAAAACTGATGCAAAACGCATGCGCAGGGCGTGCAGATCCATTGTTTTTGTTCATTGAGTCTATTTTTTTGCGGCATTTTCGTAGCCGTTGTCGTCGTCCTATCATAAGGTTCCTACTATTGAGCTGACGTAATCACGACGGCTACCAGAGCGTCATAAAACAATGG
Source organism: Montipora capitata (assembly GCA_949126865.1). Classification (NCBI taxonomy): domain Eukaryota; kingdom Metazoa; phylum Cnidaria; class Anthozoa; order Scleractinia; family Acroporidae; genus Montipora; species Montipora capitata. The sequence continues at coordinate 62,152,807 of OX421446.1, forward strand.
ACTGTATGCTGAAACAAAAACAAAGGCTCTGCACGCCCCGAAGGTGTGTTTCATATTTTGATACATTTCTTTGCCGATCTCGCACTGACGACGACGTGAAATGACCAAATGTGAAGTCGTGCAGAGGACGTCGGTACCTGACAAAAAAGTTTCAAGTTTTCTCTCCTTAATGACATACAGGGCAAAGGCATAGGGCATTAATCGTTATTATTGGTAATTGCTCCGGGCAAAATTACTTAAAATCATTAGCAACAGTGAAGAAATTGTTTTGCGGCTGTTTTTCAAACAATGGTGTCTTGTTTCGAAAAAAAGCGCATATCACTAGAAAAACGTTTTTGTGTAGTGGGCGAATGAAAGAAAGCAGGAAAAAATAGGCCTTTTTCGATATATTAAAATTCAGCTTTATAGTGAGGCACTGAGGACAAAGACAAAAGAAAGTGGATGATATGTAAATATCTTTCACATTCATTCAAACGCGTTTCTATTCTTTTTGTCCTCACTGCCTCACTATCAAGGTAAATATTTGAAATTTCGAAAATGGCCTATTGCAAAACTCTTGACTCAGGGGACGAGCGAGAACAACAGATGATTTCTGGAATCGTTGACAAGCCAAGAAGTGCCTTTGAGTCGGATGTTTCCACAAAATTCGCTCACATTTGCGTGTATTATCGGGTCTAAAAATCACTTGCCTTCGCCTCGCCTTCGCCTCAATAAAACATATATTGTTGCCTACTTGAAAAGTAACTATGATTAAAGGAGTCTCTCTTATTCCATAGGCTACCAGCTTGTTTAGCAAGGTCGTATAGTTTACAGTGAAAGGCTTTTGAAAAGTCTAAGAAAACACCACACGTGTACAAACTGTTGTCGAAAGCTTTCTCCCAGCGTATAGAGCGTTTTTGCTCACGTGACCAGCAGCCACATTGGATTACTGAAAAAACAAAAAGAAAGTATTTGCATAAAAATACAGTTCACTTCCCAGAGGATTAGTTTGGTACACCATCATGGCCGCCATTTCCTTGTTTTGGAACACCAACATGGCAGCCGTTACGTCATGTGAAAACGCTCTATCAGCGATTTCACTAATAGCTTGGGGCAGTCGAGCAATCCATCTTTGAGTAGAACATCAGTGAATGACACGCATTCAGGTTATATGAAAGAAAATCTTACCCCACAAACATTCAGTGAAGTTATGCGCCTCACAGGTGCAGGGATGGCGCAGTGGTCATTACCAGACTCGGCGTCATATGTGGGTTGAGTTTGTTGGTTCTCTTCTCTGCACCGAGAGGCTTTCTCCGCCTACTCCGGTTTCCCCTCTCCTCAAAAACCAACATTTGACTTGCTTTGCTTTTATTGTTAATTTCAGTTTACAGTTTCCCCAATTAGTGCTCCAGCGCTACAACGACTAGACACTTAAATAAAGTTCCTTTCCTTTTCACCTTTTTAATCGTTTCAGTGACCCACTAACATGCCGTTATTGATGAGATCATTGAACTCCAGCATTCTTGGCACCTAATTAAGAAAAATGTGAATGAAATCAAATGAAATAAAATTGAAGTAGATCGAATCAAACGTTTTTTTGACGCGAGGCGAAAATGTATTCGGGGACAAAGTCAACCACATATGGCGTTGATTCCGGGAATCTAGGCCGGGTCACATCATTAAATTGGTGAAAGGCGAATAAACTACTCCATCATCCGCAACGACGAAAGGTGTCTAAGACCCAATGCGCTTAGCTCCTCAATTATTATGGTAAGTTATGACTACAATTGGTAGTCCAAAATAAGGTGAGACACTTTGTGACACATATACAGAAAACATCAGTGTTAACTCTTGTTGGCAGATAAACAACAAGGCACTGATCTCTCGTGATTAGGTCTGATCGCCGACTCGATCGTTACCTTTCATAAATTGTTCTGAATTCTGGTGACACCATGTTTAAAGTTAGTAAAGCTTTAGTAAGATCGTTTGGTTTTTTTATATACAAAAAACTCCTAGGGAGATTAAGTCGTTAATCTAGGTCCTTGATGGACCCGGACTATGTGTCCCGCTAGCTGCGGGCTCTACAAAGTCCGGCAAGCGCCCAACAAATACATGACTGATGGAAAGGTGTAATGGACCCGAGGAGATTAACAACCTAGCTTTCCAGTGAGTTCTAGTAGCTCAATGGGTTGAGCATCCGACGTGCGGTGTTACAGACGTCGTAGGTTTGATTCCTGCCTAGAACTTTGATGTTTCAGTTTTCCTTCGCTCGTTGTCAACGCAACTTGTGTTGTATCATGTCCCTCCCATTACACCTTTTCATCATGCGTGTATGTCGTTATTGTTTTTACGTTTATTCTGTAAAGGTCAGGGTCATTCAGTTGTAACTGACTCACGCACGCAAACAATCCTCCGATCCTGCTTATCCATTAATTTCATTTGTAGCTGGATTCCTTGTTCCTGCTCAACACGTTCCAACGAGGAAAGTTACCAGGTAATGAGACAGTCCTAATTGATTATTTGTTTGTTGTTTGATTGAACTATACTGCTTTCTGTTCTTTAATTAGTTGTACATTGTGATCACATAATATGTCTGATCAGCCTGCTTTGGTCTGCAACGTGTTCCAAAATAAAATGCGTTTTTCCAAAATAGGTTTTTTTCGACGAATGCCTTAAGACTGCTTCGGATTTTAAATTTATGCAGTGTCAAACTTTGTAAACTCATCAACAAGCATGCTCTGTTGGTTAAAAACAAGTTTATTTCACTGACACATATAAGGGTGGAGTGTTACATGAATGTGGTGGCTACGCAAAAAGTTTGGGGGCGAAAACTCAACACCTTATTCCAATAATAAATTGTGTATTATTGACCTCCTTTGGTTATGAAACTAATGCATGTTGCCCAAGAATGATGCATGTTGCCCAAGAATGAATTTGGTGTAATTGACCTTGTTTGGTTTCAAAACTAACCATGGGCGCAAAAATTCTGCGCCTTGCCCCAAGAATGAATTTAGTGTAATTCACCTCCTTTTGTTCTGAAACTAATCATGGGCGCAAAAATTTTGCGCCTTGCCCCAAGAATGAATTTAGTGTAATTCACCTCCTTTTGTTCTGAAACTAATCATGGGTGCAAAAATTCTGCGCCTTGCCCCAAGAATGAATTTAGTGTAATTCACCTCCTTTTGTTCTGAAACTAATCATGGGTGCAAAAATTCTGCACCTTGCCCCAAGAATGAATTTAGTGTAATTCACCTCCTTTTGTTCTGAAACTAATCATGGGTGCAAAAATTCTGCACCTTGCTCCAAGAATGAATTTAGTGTAATTCACCTCCTTGTGTTCTGAAACTAATCATGGGCACAAAAATTCTGCGCCTTGCTCCAAGAATTAATTTGGTGCTATTGACCTCCTTTAGTTCTGCAACAAATGACACATGCAAAATTTCTGCACCTTGATTCAAGAATGAATTTGGTGCTATTGACCTCCTCTGGTTCTGAAACGAATGACAGACACAAAACTTGCGTGACTTGCCTCAAGACTAAATTTAATTTAGTGTAACTGACCTCCTTTCATTTCTGAAACTACTGATAGATGCAATAATTTTTCACAATGCTTTAGAGATCTGGCAACCAAAAATAATATTTACCAATACATACCATAGTGATGGCAATATAAGAGAACTACCTTAGTTTTATTAGGGTTACCCCTGCTCAAAATGTTTGGTGACTAACATTATTTTTTTTGTCTCGTCCAAAGATAATTTGTTAACATGCTAAGGTAATTTTCTCTTCATTGCTGGTGTTACATTCTGTGACGTCTTACATAAAACCAAAAACGCTGCCAGAAATGTTAATACTCTACGATTAAGGACGTTCGCGCGAAAATTTTCTAACATTGATTTTTTCCTGCAAATTTTACCACTGTAAGATGATGAGTTAGTTATGCCAGAGATGTAAAAAAAATGGGGGGTCACCGACTTCGTTTTGAAGAGAACATGCCCGGAAAAACACCCAAAATTTGACAAAATCGGGCTTCGTTAGCGAATAAGGCCAGTGTCTGTGAACCCAAATATATTGCAATTAAATCTTTGAAGTGAAATCTTCTCTGCCAAATATTGTTTAAGTGGACTTATTAAGTGAATTTTGTCAACTGGTGAGGTTTCTTAAAGATCAAGTTCGCAATTTAGCGACCACAGTTTCACTCGCCTTGCAGCCGCAAGATGGCAAGATTTGATTTCCCGTGAGCAGAAATCTTGAAATTTTTTTAACTTCCCACATTGATTTTTTGTTCATTTTTGGACAACGTGGAGATAATTGTAAATAAAATCCGTTTCTGGAAAGAAAAATAGGGGTCACCGAACGTCCAAGACCGTTAAATCCAGGCAAAGCTATAGCAATGGCCTTTTGCCCTATCATTTCTCATTTTATTACTTAGCGCGTGCGCTCGTGTATGACGTGGCGTGTGCATTTGCGTGCGCAGTAAGGATGCGCAGAAACAATTGGCGCGAACGTCCTTAAATGCTAAACAAGAACACTAGGAATGAGATGGGAAAATCTGAGTACTTAAAGAAAAACATACGAAAAAATATTCACAATTTTTAGAGTCCATCTTCTTCTTGACTTTTAAAGACGCATACTTATCAACTAGGTGTCTTCTTGTTGTGGGTTGCAATTTCATGGCTTCCGGACAGTTCAAATGCATGGAGGATGATACTCTCCTTCTATCTCCGTCCACGGCTCCCGAGATCTTGGAAGGTTAAGAGGACCCCATTTTCCTCGGTAATTTCCTTTCCTGTAATGGATCTTGAAGTCCTTCTCCATACCTTCCTCGATAAGTCCGATAATGCCCAATGACGTTGTCCCAGTTCGACAAACACACCGCCCTAAACTTATTCACGCAAAGCCCTTCCAAGAAACTTTCAACATGATCGAAAGGATTTGCTCTTTCTCTTCGAGCAACAAGGAAGCAACAGCAAAATAAAAAAGAGGTTCCACGATAAAATTCAACCGCAGTTTCCAGCAGTTTCCCAGATTTCGCTCGCCAAACGGTTAATAATTATAAAAACTGGATCGCGGACTGCGAACCGTGGACCCGGACTGCGGACTGGGTATAAGATACAGACTGTGGACTGAGAAAAAGACACCATGTTATGAAACCCATTGTAAAAACTAAAATCCGATTACAGAGTACATGCTAATCAAATAATTAAATTCTGCTTAATCGACGTGGAAAAAAAAGTTATGTTGTTTCTGTGTTGTTACACAAGGTGGCCATAGACATAGACATAACGACGACTTGTAACCGAGCAGGAAAAGACATATTAGGAAGGGAATGTTTAACTTTAAAAGTTGTTTCCTTATTTATATATTTTCCCATTTGCTATGCCCTCATTGCCTGGATCAGTTGGTATTTAGGAATGTCGCGAAACTCGAACATTTGATGGCCGGAAACAACAATCAAATACAGTGAAACCTCTATTAAGAGGACCCCCAATTAAGAGGGCACCCTCTAAAGCCCGGTCCCGAAATTTACGTCTTATATTTCCCTTTATAACGAACCCCTATTCAGCGGACTCCTCTATTAAGCGGACGAGGACACTAAAATAAATTGTATTTGGCTAATTTCTATTGTTAAAAACCTCTATTAAGCGGACACCGGACTGAATTGACAATGTAGTGGTATTGGATTACGTCCTGAAAATAATGTAGTCGATTACTGAATAAAGACAAATCAATGCATTTGAAAACCAAATTAAAATTGGTAATGAAGGATAATGAAAGGTATTGAACTTGAACTCTGGATAGCTTCCCTAACAAAATGGAACTTTATCACAATACAAAACAGCCGTTGAATGTTTTTGCTAACAAACAATGCGCAACTTTTACAAACCTCTATTTAGCGGACACCCTCTATTAAGCGGACACTTGGGAAGGACCCGAAGATGTCCGCTTAATAGAGGTGTCACTGTATCAGGCTTTTAAGAGCTGAAAATCAGTTAAACTTGTACTAAGTCCTTGCAAAACTAGCATCTACTTACATAGACTACTTAGTTACAGCAGGTTACAGTTAGTCTACTCTAAAAATCCAACGAATGCGATGCCAGCTAGCTGGCAAGCGCGAGTCGAGCAGTCGAGTTTGATGCAATGACGGACTGAAAAGAACTCTACATTGCTAAAATGTTTGTGTTCTTCCTTTAACGTCCCCTCAGCCATTATCGGAAAAAGGTTAATTTGGAGGGAAAATCTTCGCTCTTAACTGTATTTTCGTTTAATTGTCACTGAGACTCGGAGTGCATGAAGGTAAATATTAAATTTTTCGCGCAGTGATTTTTCATATATATGCAAACTGGTCACTACAGAATACTATTATTAATGGTAGAGAAAGGGGTCTTTTATGTAACAATTCAAACGGCGAATGGCGAAGATGATATCCATAACTGGTGAAAGACGGACTCGGAGTTTAACGTCGAAAATTCAAAACCTGACTGAATAAAATATAAGGAAGAACTCCATGGTGTAAATTAATTTTGTGCACACGCGAGCGAAAAAAAAAAAAGTCTGGTTTGTAATAACCTGAGATCAGGCAAAATTCTAATTTTCATTTTATAATTTTGACATATTGTTACTCTCGCCAGTCGACATTGTGCCCATCACTCTCGATAATGAGTTGATACACAGTAAGAGAATCAAAGCGACACGTTGAAAGTCTGGCAGCGATAATTTCTAGGAAGACAAGCTTCCTCACGACAAGTTTCGTGGGTACGTTCTGTAATGATTTTGTTTTCTGCAGGCAATTCAGTCCTCGCGTGATCAAACATGCGGCAACTCCTGTCGATCCGTGTGAATGACCGATCAAATGAATGTCTGCTAAACGTTTTATGATTGGCGTTAAACAATTCTAAAAGTTACCTTATGTAAGCGCTATTAAATAAGCACCGTCGAGCTCCTTGCTCAGACATGCTCCTTGCTCAGACATGTTTTCGTAAATAAAGGAAGCACAAAATGTTTGCTTATATCTACTTTTCTTTGACTTCCACGGTGTCAGCTGCAAGGCTTTTGACAGTCAAATCGAACACCTGGATTTCATATTTTCCCACGCATAGTTAAAAAATAATAGTAAAAAATAAATAAATAACGAAATTCAGTTATAATATATGCAGAGTATGCCTACCCGACAATGATAAAGCAAATTATCTCACATGCAGGGTTAAAATAGCCTGTCACGGGACAGGAGAGTAAATGGCTGTAGAGTGACAGGCTAATTGTTAATGCCCATATCATGGGGCTTGCGTTTGATAGAATCTATGAGCACACGGGAAAAACCGTTGAGACTTAATTACAAACGTTGATACTTAATTACAAACTGCTTCAGAGTTCGTTCCTTCCCAACTCACTCAACAACCTCAACGTCTGAAAAAAGGCCCCACTGGACGAAAGCTATTTCAAGGCACTGGAATACCGCCAATAATAATGTCAACTATAAATCTCCTTACCACCATCCTCCGGCTCCTCCTGCAATTTTAGCCCCTTTTCAACAATGACTGTGCTCTCCGTGGAAGGGTCAAACATTTCAGTATCTTCTTCGGTATTATTCGTCCATGCTGCTCCCAGATTTTTCTGAAAAGCAAACGGGTATGTACTTACTTAGATGGACGCATGAACATGAAGAAAACATCACTCTATAGTTAAATGAATTATCAGGGCAACCCAGTCAGTTTTCATTAACAAGGAACAACAGGGCCACGTAACAAAATTATCGAACTTTCTCCACTCGTTAGCTTGAACTCTTCTAAGACTAAATACCATTAATTTCAACAAAGTGGGGGCATTAACTCGAAGCAGGTTTCAATTAAATCTAAAGTTATTCAAAAACGTGATGCAAGCCAAACTTACCTTGTTCTGAACCGATCGAGTTCACGGCTAATGCTCGACGTCTCGGTCTGATTAGTGTACTTTGAGATTCTCCTCCTCTACGATCTTTTAAACGCGCCAAAAGGTTTCTTGTCAATATTACCATCTTCCATGTTGGTACACCTACCCTAAAAAAAACGACTTCGTCCTTTTATATGGGGAGAAAAGTTAGGACCAATTCTTGTCATTCACGCAATTGCCAGACTGTCTGTGAAGGTCGCACCTTTCATCGAAATACTTCTGCACACGACTGTTAACGTTCGTGAGATTCGGCTTTTTTGACATCATGCGATGTCAGTTTTGTTTTCCGGTCTGTTCATTAAGATAAGAGACCAACGGAAGTTGGGAACCGCAAGCTGAAATGGCCCTTTGTCGTAAGCGGGACAGAACTAAATTGAATGACACATGCATTAGCCAAGGTAGTTCAAATTTGTAGATCTTAGAAGTGGGTCGCGACGTACTTGGGAAATTGTACAAGCAAGTTCTTCTCAAAAAAAGTCTCTTTTCGTCCACTGTTCTTCCCATTATGACGAGTTCTTGGTTCATCAAAGTATCCGGAGATGTGGTTAATGTGTACAGAAACAATCAACTACTTGCCAAATCAAACGGCGAAGAATAGGGACGACTTGTAGAGGTACCAACATTGTATTTATGGCTCCATCAAGTAATAAAGGTAAGAAGTTACATTTTGTTTTTTTCTATTTCCTCAAGTGCCAGTATAGCCCTTGATAGATAGAGGTTATGCCACGGCATCAGGGGCGCACCCTTACGAATAGTCTCGTCAAAAATTAAATAAATTCAGAATTTAAGATCTACCAAGCAACGTAATTTATGTTTAATTTGAGTGAAATTGGCTGGCACGGGACTTGCAGTCCGAAAGAATAAAATTGGTTGAAAAAATTAGAAAGCGGAATATGCCATATTTTATTAACTAAAACATTTTCCAAAATAATCAAAATAATAGCGATATCACTCCTGAAAACAGACTGAGTTGATTTCTAAAAGCCTGATCCTGGCACTACATATCATATTAACATCGCTGTGGCTATATGGCCGGTAACCGGTCAAGGTTTTCAAAATACTAAATGGCCGGCAGTTCTATATTCTCAGTAAATTTCACAAAATCGGAAGATTCCAGCTAGTCTAAACTATCATATGTCGATTTAGAAAAGTCAAGCGATCCTGAAATGCTTTACAGATCTCAAGTCTAGTGTTTGGTTTGCGCGGGGCTCAGAGGAGGAAATCATGTTTTGTGACAGACCTAGAAATTTTTTCAGCTCGACTGCCGGTCAAGGTTTCAAAACACTAAATGGCCGGCAGTCCGTTATTCTCAGTAAATTTCACAAAATCGAAAAATTCCAGCTAATCTAAACTATAACGTGTCGTGATCCTGATCAAACAGGCCGGTTTTGTCGGATTTCTATATCATATTTTTGTTGGTCGTGAGTTTTTGGATGTTCGTGTGTCACAAAACATGATTTCCTCCTCTGAGCCCAGCGCAAACCAAACACTAGACTTGAGATCTGTAAAGCATTTCAGGATCGCTTGACTTTTCTAAATCGACATATGATAGTTTAGATTAGCTGGAATCTTTCGATTTTGTGAAATTTGCTAAGAATATAGAACTGCCGGCCATTTAGTGTTTTGAAAACCTTGACCGGCAGTCGAGCTGAAAAGTGTCACAAAACATGGTTCAGCGTAAACCAAACATTAGACTTGAGATCTGTAAAGCATTTCAGGATCGCTTGACTTTTCTAAGTCGACGTATGATAGTTTAGATTAGCTGGAATCTTTCGATTTTGTGAAATTTACTGAGAATATAGAACTGCCGGTCATTTAGTATTTTGAAAACCTTGACCGGTTACCGGCCATATAGCCACAGCGTATTAACATATTATGTTAATAACACAGTATATATACTGTAACATTTTAAGCCACTAACTATGGCCGGTATAACTAACTATATACCGACTGTAACTATAATTACGCCGTTGTTTTTGATCCTGGCTCACAACTTTGCAGTGATCTCACGGAACCTCTCACACACCACCACTTATCTAATCACACTGCAATTCACTACAAGATGGGAATCGTAATCGTTCTCCAAAATATTGCACTGAACCGAGAATAGATTAGGCTCGAGATCGTTATAATCCTCTTTATCCAGTCCTCGCCTATCACTTTATCAAGATGAAATAAATAAACTCTGTGCATTAGATGCTAGCTTTGTAGGCAAGGTAACGATGTATTGAAGTGCAAGCCTTTGGGTAGACATTACGGGAACAAATTAAAGTAGACATTATAGATAGAACACATGCAATCGTCTCAAACGATAATCATAACCGTATTATTTTACTTTTTCATTTAACAACGATTCGGGTAACAACAATCACCAAAAAAAAAATGCGATAGGGCTGAAATTCGAGATTATTCTGGCGTCGCAGTAAGCGAGAGCCTCCGCACCCAGGATTAAGCGTTTTATAAAGAATTTTGGCCTCTTTTCGTAATTTGCATCTATTTGGCCACGCGATCATTTTGGGGGAAATTGCTATATGGATTGGAGAATATAACAGTTCGTTTCAATCTTCAGTTGTTCATTTATTTGTTTAGTTGTTTATTTTTTAACCAATTATCCATTTACTGAAGGGGATATTTGTTTGATCTTTCATCTATCATTAAATTTTCTGAAGTAGTGAACGTTTAGTTGTGAATCGCGTGATTCAACAGGACGTGAATGAAATCGACAGTGACATATAATGTGATTATCTGCTGACAACGTGCAGTCGTCATTAAGACAAATACCAAGTGTTTTCACAGTGATCTTTTGGTTTTTTTGCCGTGATCAGAGCTGATTGTTTTAAGACGTTATCGACCAGTTCGTCCAAATTGTGCCTCGCGTGAGTGGGAGAAAGAGATTATCAAATACAAACTTGTGAAGTTTGCGGAAAACGGCCTATAGTAACCCTTAACGAATCACTCTCAGTTCCTTCACTGTCACGCTTTTTCAATTATGATAAAAAAAGTAATAAAAATAAGTGTCTCTCGTACCTCAGTGTCGAGGCGTGATTCGTGATTATTTCCCTAAAGTATCTTTTCTCCAATTTTTTTAAAATTAGTGATAATTCGGGATTCAGCGCTGAGTTTGATTTGTGTAACAACTCAAAGAGATTTTTGGTGCACAAGTTTGTCTTTACCGTAGGAACATTTATATTGGGGTTGGAAGCGGAATAGTGAATAACGGCTTATAACAGAAAAGGAATAAGGAATATTTAGCCTTCGAAACTTCGGAATAAAGAATTTTACGGTTTCCGTTAAAGAATATATAATGAATACGGAAAAATGAATATGAAACAAAGTTTCAATAGTGAATAACGAATAACTCGGAAAACAAATTGAAGAAATAATGAATAACTGAGATTTAATTATTCCGCTTCCACTCCCGAATTTGTACATACAGTGTAGACCTGCAGAAATTTTAAAAGGGATTTAAAATAGTCAAGATTTTATATTTATTTGTGTCAGTTTTTTTTAGTTTTCGTTTGAACGTGAAAGCACTATTTCCAGTGACGCATTTCCAAAAAGGATCAGTATTCTACAAGTATTTCAATGTATTATTCCAGTCACTGTGGCTTTAACGTTTCGTTGTAGCTGTTCTGATCCCAATTCTACGGTCTGTATTCCTTTATCTTAGAAAACTTTGAAGTCAGTTAACGTATGGTTGAAATTTTCACATCTCGCGTGCAGCTGGACTTTGATTTGGATGGCAAAACTCAGTCATGTATGATGAAGTCAAAATACTTCCGCCCACTGTTTGGAGATGAAATTTTCTGTGACTCAGTCTAGTACAAGATTGTGAAATGTCATAGGCTGCAATCTAAGAATACTCTCAAGGATATTTTCAACCTAAACTCGGCTGAAAAATAAGAACATTCAGCCCCGTATTTAACGAAACGGCTGCACCTCGGGCCAATAGAAAAAGTGGACTGAAGGAAGGATTACTTGGCGAGAATATTCAATATTTCCACAACAATTCCATTCACTACACTGTTGGGCATTAGAAACTGCGTTAATCCTTTCGATGAGTGTTTGGCAGCCAACAGTTTTATAAAAGTGTTAAATTAACCACATCCCCTTTGAGATGTTATTTAAATAAAACTCATGGTTGTTCTCTCTCTTGGGGTTATTATTTGCAGGGAATGCATTATTGGCTGCTTTGAGCAACGGAAGAAGAGCTTAATCTGCCTTTAAGCACATCAGTGGACAACCGACGCATTCTATTAAACGAAACTTCTTCCGCAATGAACGGTTGAAATTGATGAGTGACGTTGAACTTTTTATTCCTGTTTTTCCCCAATAAATCAGTAAGATTCGGTCGCACAGTTATTATTATTTTTCGTTGCTTTTTGAAATTAACAGTGGTACATCTGGATCTCCTCTCCGATCTGGCCTGTGCCACATAAGCCTCACTCCGGCTTCGGCATGTCATAAGAATGAATTAGTATCTTAGAACATTGTCAGTTTCCCTTCGACTTTTCTAAAAGAGATGAAGAATTCTTGCGTATTTTTCTCTGTATAACCTTTATTAATTCTTTATTTTCTTGATTGTTCTGCATGTTGAAGGGGCAGAATTTCGGCATCCGTTTTCTAAATAAATACTTCCAAAACTAAATCTATTACTAAAGAGCATGCATGTAAGAGATACAGAATTCCTTATTATTATTATTATTATTATTATTATTATTATTATTATTATTATTATTATTATTATTATTATTATTGTTATTATTATTATTATTTTTAATGATATGATGTGAATGCAGAATTTTTGCATGCGCACGGGTTCGTGCATGTGAACGTGCCATGGTTTGAACTGTACATCAATTAAAATTAGGCGTGCAGAATTTCTGCACCATTATCCGTTTGTAAATGGAGTGTGAGTGTACCTCTGAACTCATAGAGACGCAGAATTTCTGCATCTTTTTTAAACAGGTAACCCATGCCGATTGCTATACATAATGATGCAGAATTTTTGCATGTTCCCAGGTTTGCGTTGGTGAATTTATTCTTGGTTTTTACTGAACATTAACCAAAATTAAGGCATGCAGAATTTCTGCATCCGTTCTATTTGTAAATTGAATGTGAATGTACCTCTGAACTCATAGAGACGCAGAATTTCTGCATCCTCTTTTTTAATAGGTATCCCATGCAGATTATTGCTACACATAATGATGCAGAATTTTTGCATGCCCCCAGGTTTGCGTTGGTGAATAGAATTTTGGTTTGATTGAACATTAGCCAAAAAAAATAAGGCATGCATGCAGAATTTCTGCATCCGTTCTATTTGTAAATTGAATGTGAGTGTACCTCTGAACTCACAGAGACGCAAAATTTCTGCATCTCCTAACTTTTTCAGTAAGAGTGTGATTTCAGTTGGCAAGACACAGTAATGATGCAGAATTTCTGCATCCATGTACATGACTCATTATTAGAGCAATCATGTTGTTAGACCAATACATTTTTTTCATCTAAAATGCCACTTAGTGCTTGTTTTCTCTTTTATACTGCAAATTTGAAGGGTTTGATTGGGTTCTGTGAAGTATGTACAGTTTTTGGCCAAGAGTTTTCTGTGAAAAATAGTACTCGTTGGAAATTCTTGATATTGTGAAACACGTTTGGAAATGAATTTTAGACCTACTAGCATTATATTACTCGAATAAACGTATGTCTGCAGTAAGATACTTGTATTGCTTGTCTGAATTTGAACTTTCCTTGGTGTTACGAAGGTGTTTGACCACGAAAAATTCAATTTTGGAAAAACGCATTTTATTTTGGAACACGTTCTGCTTTAAATTAAAGTCTTTACGGTTCCTCATTGTTTGATAGCAAGAACAAGTAATGCATGCGTAATAAATTTCCTACTCGCCTCCCGTTTCTTTTCTTTGGATTAAAGTTAGGAACTATGTCGGCACACATTCCTTTTATGCATATCTGTTTATTTTCTGAAGTGATCACGATCATTCAGAAGCTTGTCTGGTTGTCACTGACGCTCAAACGCACGCTCGCAAACAATTAACCAATGATGATAACCGTCAATTCATTTGCGGCAAGATTCATTATTTCTGCATAAGAGTTTGTAACGACTCGAGGAACACATCAAGTTCATAGGTAACATTAGCTTGAGGGGCGTTATAAATTATCTGTTTCTTGTGTAATCGAACCATAAACTGCCCACCATTCTTTCCTTCCACATCGAGAAAGTAAGTAAATAATACGTATCTTGAATTGTTCCTGAACAGAGGTTTTAGTTTTTGAATCCGCTTAGATTCAAAATTGAGGGTGTCACAAAGCAAAATGACGGTTAAGAACGCATTCAATCAGTTTTAGCCATAACAAACTCTTCATGTATAATCGCTTTAAAGTATTAGTTAAAGCTAAGCGAGACCAGAGAGCGGTATAATGAATGCGTCCTCATTACAACTTTAAAACTCGCCGAAGGAAACCACTGTATTTTATGAGTTGTTCCGGGCAATCATGAACAGTGATCTCACCTCGATCCGTTCTCTTAAAAACTTTTCAGCTTTCCGCTCAAGTTCCACTCTTTTTGCATACTGGGCATAAATGATTTGTGTTATGAAAGTTAAGGGTTTTCGTACAAGATTCGATAATGCATGGATAACCACATTAAGTCATCAAATTTTGCAGAGTCGTCTTGTTGTCGAGAACCTCGCGTCGATTATTAGCATCCATTTTGGTAAGTTGCTCACTGTTACTCGTTTCTTAATAACATGAACAAGTAATTTATGTGTGATAAACCAGTTCTGATGAATTTTGCGTTACTTTTTGTTCTTTTCTTTTTACTCAGTTTGGATGAAGTTACTGACTATGTCAGTTTATTTTCTGAAGTGATCACCGTCACTCATGATCAGTTGTGAATGATGCACCCAAATGATCCACCAGTATTATTTATCCCTTATTTCTTTTTTTCAGCCAAGTTCAATATTCCTGCTCAAAAGGTTTTAAAGAGGAACATTGTAAGGTATTTAGCAACAATTATTAGTTTGCTGGGTATAATAAGTTATTTTTCTGTCGTTTTGAGGTTATAAGGAACATTAGCCTAAGGGGTGTAATAAATTATACTGCCCTGCATTCTTTCCTTAGATATCAAGAAAGTAAGTAAATGATGTATCTTGAATTGCTCCTCATTGAAGGGCGAAGGTTTTCGTTTTTGCATCCGCGTACATTTAACACCGAGGCTGTGTCAAAGGAAATGACGTTTAAGAATGCATTCAATCAGTTTTAGCCATAACACACCTTTAATATCTACTCTCTTCAAAGTCTTATTTAAAGTTAAGCAAGACCAGAGGCTACTATAATGTATGCGTTCAAGTTCTCATTACAACTTTGAACTTCGCCGAACGAAACCATTTCTTGAGTTGTTCGGAGCAATGGAACTGTTACAGTCATCTCACCTCGTTCCATGTTCGACTTGAAGCGCTCACTGCATGATCAGTTCCGCAGTTTGCTCGAGTATGAAATGACTTGTTCTCCTTGCTGCTCCATTTGTTAGTTCTCTTGAGAACTTTTCAGCTTTGCACTTTATGTCTACCCTTTTTTGCATACTAGGAATGAGTGATTTTTGTTATGAAAGTTAAAAGCTTTTGTAGTAGATTCGATAATGCATGGATAACCACATTAAATCATCAAATTCTTGTCGTCGAGGACCTCGCATTGATTAGCATCCATTTTGGTAAGTTGCTCACTGTTACTCGTTTCTTAATAACACGAACAAGTAATTTGTGTGTGATAAACCAGTTCTGATGATTTTTACGTTACTTTTTGTTGTTTTCTCTTTACTCAGTTTGGATCAAGTTAGTGACTATGTCGGAATTCCTTATAAGTTTACTTTCTGAAGTGATGACCGTCACTCATGATCAGTTGCGAATGACGCACCCAAATGATGCACCAGTATTATTTATCCCTTATTTCTTTTTCCAGCCAGGTTCATTATTCCTGCTCAAAAGGTTTTAAAGAGGAACATTGCAAGGTATGTAGTAATAATCATTAGCTTGCTGAGTGTAATAAGTTATTTGTCTGTCATTTTGAGGTAACATTAGCTTAAGGGGTGTAACTAATTATTTCTTTCTTGTGTGATCGAAATGTATACTGCCCTCCATTCTTTCCTTACACATCGAGAAAGTAAGTAAATGATGTATCTTCAATTGTTCCTGAAGGGAGAAGGTTTTAGTTTTTGAATCCGCTTAGGTTTAAAATTGAGGGGGTCACTAAGGGAATGACGATTAATGGATTCAATAAGTTTTAGCCACAGGGGCCGATCGGCGTACTCCCATATATGGGCTATATTGAAGGTAAATATTTTGAGCAAGAGCCGGTACAACGTAGATTTGATTTTATAGTGGTGTACTATATTTTGGCTTGCGAAACCAGCCTTCTTCAGGTACAATGAGACTTTACATTGAATTGATTTTATGTACATATATATAGTAAGTGAATGTTGACGTAATACTGGAAACATGGGATAAAATATGGTAGTTACAACAAGTTTGAATTAAGATAGTAAGAGTAACGGAAAAATAACGGAAGTAACTGTAAATAATAAACTGAAATCTTATACGTTTTTTGGCGGATATTAAGACCGTTGGGATCACTTGTCCTGCCTTTTGAAATTAAAAAAAAGCTTCCCTGGCCTTACCAGGAGTCTCCAACCAACAATTTTGCGGAATGTATGCGTTATCGATTTAGACGATCAGTGGGCATCCGTTAACACATGTTCAGTTAATATTTAACTACCCTGGGAAAAAACTATCCGCTCTTCAGAGCCAGCTAGCAATAGATTATTTTCCAAGGTCGCCAGTCAGCATGTATTAGTTTGATGCCTTTTCCCAGTCAGGAAGAGATATTGCACTGTGGGCTCCAGGTAACGGCACCTATTATGTTGAGACCCTTCGCAGCCAGCGTAAGTTATTGGAAATTTTGGTTTTGTCAGTAAATAATAATCTTACGCCTCCCCTCTTCCCCCCCCCCCCCCCCCCCTCCCATTACAACGATTGTTTTCCGTTCGTTATTGACCGTAACTGAAACACCTCTGGACAAAAACTACGCCAGTTATTAATGACTAATTAATGGTTAATTAATATACGGTTTAAATTTTCAATGTTCCTTGTCTCTAGATAAAAGATTCTTGAAATTTCAGCACAACGCGTTTCCAACGAAAATACGCAGTACCTCGTTATTTGCAAATGAGAAAACTTACAATGCATATAGGGGCCGCCCCGGAATAAGCCCAAAGACTGCTTGGCTGACTCTTTAACTACAGTATATAGATGCAAAAGTTTCACTCTTGTTAAACTTTCCTGCTGTTTTTGTCTTTTTTCAGAGAGGGCCTCTCTGAAAAAAGACAAAAGCAGCAGGCTTATGGCTTGTGTACGTATTCAAGAAAGTGAAAATTAAAATTAAAGGAACAGATACAAACAGTGTCGCACTTGCTTTTGCAATAAAATTCCTAGTGTCGTAACAACACGCAGGTCAGGCTACCTGCCATCAAGTGTTGGGCACCTTATCTTCTGCAGAACTGCTAATAACAGGCTATTATTCG
>OX421446.1:62175306-62182806 GCA_949126865.1 Montipora capitata
TTGCCGCAACTGGGAGATGAGGATTTCATGGACGCCCCTGGACTTGCATTTCGGACACCAGACCAAGAATGGTAAGTGGAAACGATATTAGCATGAATGACTCGGACACGGACTCGTTATCCTGGTACATGGCTAATGTTTGTGGATACTACAAGTTTAATCTAAAATTGGCCTACTTGAATATCAACAGCATCACCAACAAAATCGATGAAGTGAAAGAGATGCTCGGAAAGGGAATGTTTGATATTTTATTCATCGCTGAATCTAAAATTGACTCTACGACCTCTACAACACTGCTCGCCCAAACTGGCTTTAGACTCGTACGCAGAGACCGAAAGAAAGGCAGTGGAGGACTCTTGGTGTATATCAGAGCTTTTTTTTCTGTGTACCGAAGAGCTAAGCTTGAACCTAGGGACGTGGAATCGATATGTTTAGACGTCAAGGACGTTAACAATAGCCACTTTCGTGTATGCGGCTGCTACAGATTGCCAGGCAAATGCAATGGCTTCGATGTCCAGCGCAGCAGAACTGATGTATAAAACCCGAAGGGAACTCCTTTTAATTGGGGATTTTAACCAAGATATGTACACGAACTTTGCCGAAAATGGACTTCCTAATAATAATCTAGTCGATTTTTTTCATTGGTTTTGCTTCGCAAACAAAATAACCGAGCCCACATGGGTAACAGATAGAACAAAGAGCTTACTTGATGTTATTCTGGTCAGTCACACAGAACGTTTTAAAGCGATCACGATCTGGTCTTTGTTGTTAGGAAAAATCAACTTCCAGGCCCAAAGCCACGCTAATTGAATATCAGCATGAATAACTTTGACTACACGGAATTCTTGACCGAGTTAAAAAACGCCCCTTGGGGCATGGCGTATTGTTTCTGAGATGTAGAGGATATCTGGGGTCACTTGAGCGCTCTCTATAAGAACATTCTTGACCGGCATGCGCTGGTCAGGAAAAAATGGGTGCGCAGTGATCAACTACCATGGATCTCACCAGTAATTCAATACGAAATTGCCCGGCGCAATGGCCTGTTCAAACGCTACAGGAAGAATCCAACTAACGACCTCTGGGTTGCGTATAAGAAACAGCGTAATAAAGTCACCTCGCTGAAGAGAAAGGGTATCAAGGAATTTTTTAGTAACGCAACATCTAATGTGAAACACCCTGGGGAGTTCTGGAAAAAAGTGAAGCCACTACTCCCTAACTCATCCCTGTCCAAACAGAACAGTGTGACATTGGTAGAGGATGGCAAAGTTCTGGCGGATCCCAGGGAAGTGGTGGAGGTGTTCAACAACTACTTCGCGTCGGTTGCTGTACCCGAAACCCACTGCAGCAGGGTGGAGAATTTTAGTGATCACCCGAGTGTTCTTGGGATTGCGTCAAGACAGATGTGGGAACACCCATTCACCTTTGAACCAGTAAGCTTCAGTTATGTGAAAGAGATTCTGGATAATTTAAATCCACGTAAGACGGTTGGCGCCGAGGGCATTTCAGCACGTCTTTTGAGGCTCTCGGCACCAGTTATGGCCGAGGGGATTACATGCTTGATTAACTTTCTGATTGCTAATCGCTCTTGGCCTGACGAATGAAAGTATGGCAATTTGACACCCATGTTCAAAAAGGATGAGGACACGCGAAAAGAGAACTATCGCCCTATGTCGGTATTTACAGCGTTTTCAAAGGTCTATGAGAAAGTTATGTACGATCAACTTTATAATACTTTCTGTTGCCACTTGTCACAAAACCTCTCTGGATTTCTAAAGAACCATTCGTGTTGCACTGCGCTTCTGAAAATGACCGAGGATTGGAGAAGGAGCCTTAACAACAGAGAGTCTACCTTGGCCGTGCCGGTTGATTTATCTAAGGCTTTTGACTCTATTAACCACAATCTTGTTGTTGACAAAGTTGAAAGCGTATGGTCTCTCTCAATCCGCCTTGAGTTTGATGTCATCCTATCCACTGGCATGTAAACAGAGGGTTTGTTTGCATGGTGTGTGCTCAAGTTATTCAGAGTTGAGGGTGGGGCTTCCATAGGGGATGCATCCTCTGGCCACTGTTGTTTACTATGTTCATTAATGACTTGAATTACGCTGTCCCGGAGGTGTCTTTGAGATTACAGTCAAACCTCCACTAACAGCCACCTCTCCACAATGGCCACCTCTCTTCAACGGCCACTTTCTTTTGTCCCGGCAGACAGCCCATACATTACCTCTTGTTTAAACCTCTCTACGACGGCAACGGCCACTAAATCGCGTCCTCAACTGGCAAAATAACCTATTGACAACGGCCAATTTTTTCAGCGACTTACGAAAAAGTCAAGAATGGTCACAAAATTTGATCTGTATGGAGCGTCGAAGATAAATCACGGCAAGTCTTTCATTTAAGATTAAAATACAGTACTTTTTTTTGTAAGAACCTTCTTTTTAGAACAGACTTAGAACATATTTGTTTTCAGACTACGAGTAGTAGTCGCTAACTTTGGCGATCTTTATCCAGCGAACACAAGAGCGCGCGAGAAAGTCACCTTCCGCGAGGAAACGCGTCGCGAAGGAAAAAAAAATGGACAAAAATATCGACTTTACTTGCAGTCTAATTTGTTTGTTTACTGTTTTTTTTTTTCGTATTTTTATTCTCGAGTTGGTTGGAAGGACATCTTGTTCGCGGCATCAGTGCAAGTCGCACAAGCATTTGACAAGCAACTTGATACCACATTACAACAAACAACGCACTTTGACAGGTATCCGAGTCACGTCGTCTTGATTTATGGAAACACTTATGCCATCATGTATCTGTGTTTTTAAACTTTGGATTACATTTTGATTACGTAATTGCGAAATTAACACAAAACGCTTTCTGGCACAATATGTCACATTAAATCTGGACTTCATAACAGCAAATCTCCAGTTTTGTCTTCAGCCATTTGCATGAACTCCTATCGCCCTTTTTAATGATACTGTATACGTACTTTGATTGTGTTCCATTTATATGCTGCAGTAAGCATGAATTGTCTACAGTACTTATAGCGAATGTTCCGAACCTTGCTCGTTTTGTCTTGTTAATATTTTGATTCAAAACATTATTTAAGTCTTATTGTGTATTTTATCTATATCTAAAAGATTGCATTGCCTTTATAGGCTACAGTAAGCATGAACTTGGCACAATAAACATGTCAGGTACTTCCCGAAAAAATGGTGTCATATTACACCCCTACCTCCCCATAACGGCCACCTCTCCACAACGGCCACTTTCTTCTGTCCCCAAGGTGGCCGTTGTGGAGAGGCTCAACTGTATACGCTGACGATACGGCTCTATGCATCAGATCTCCCGGTCATTGCCTTGCAATTTGTTGTGAACCAGGGCCCGGTTGTTCGAAAGCCGATTAAGTTAATCCAGGATTAGCGTAAACTTTTGTTTCATGTTTTCAACTTTTTGGTGTAAGTTTCTTTTGTTTATTTTTGTTTTTCAAGATTGACTTCTTCTAATGTAAAGATTTGCCGAATAGCAGCGTTGAACAGCATTTGGGAGCAGAGAAATAAACTCCTTGAATAATTTTTAATCTGGGATTAGCGTTAATCGGCTTTTGAACAACCGGGCCCAGGGTCTTAGCCGCCTGTCAGAGTGGTTCGATGCAAACTATAAGTTTTTTTTTTTTTTTTTTTTTTTTCATAACCTTTATTGATCATACTGTAATCCGTTGCATTAATAAATGTGATAGGTTACGCTACAAAACACACACACACACACATGGCAACAACAAACTTGGGTATTGTCCAGATCACATTAACAAACTAATTCTATTATTATCCTAGAGTAACTGTAGCGAGCCATCCTTGCACTTCCGCTTAATGTTGGAAAAGGTCCCATTTTGTATTAAATTTTTCAAGAGTCCCATTCTTTACAGCAATATATCTTTCCGTCTCTTTTTTAACTTCAATTTTATACAAAAACAAGTTAAAATTTAGACAGCACTTTGACCTCCGACATTCCCAGATACACAATTTACTTAGAATCAACAGATAATTTAATATGTCATTCCTTTCTGGAAAACCTAAGATAACATCTTTAAGTGTCAACAATAAATTTTCATTAGCAACATCTGTCCACCATCAACGAAGCATTCCCAAAAAGCTTGCACGTGAGAGCATTCAAGAAAAGATGATACAGAGTCTCTTCATTTACATTACAAAAGGTACATTGATCAGTCAGCAACAAACCAATTTTTAAAAGCTTAGCATTCGTAAACAATATATAATTCAACAATCGGTACTGAAAGGACAGCACATAAGTTTCACTCGCAACATTGTGAGGCAAACTATGCAAACTATAAATTGATAAACAATGCCAAGACGCAAGCCCTTCTGATCGGTCCTAGCAAGTACGATTTTCACTTAACTTCGAATGTTTCTGGCGTTACTAAACTTCCCTCTATTAGAATCCTGGGCGTGGAACTTGATAGCATGTTAAACTTTAGAGAGCACAATGCGTATGCGAAGACCAGCGCACTTAGAAGAATTGGGCGTTTTGTACCTATGGGCATTATGCTAGCATTATACAAGTCTTTCATTTTACCACATCTAGAATACTGTAGTCCCCTCCTGTTAGGGCTGGGGAAAGTACAGGCCAATAAAATTGAAGACGCCAATCATTATATTTTAAGGACACTGACAGGGCACAGGAAATCATTGTCTTATCAAGAATTCTTAAATATATGTAAGTTGGACACTTTAGAGTGTAGGAAAAAGAAGCAATCTCTCATCATCTTATTGAAATGCATTAAGAATATAGGGCCAAAATACATTAGAGACTTTTTTAGTATAAGAAAAACGTCTTAAATTTAAAGAGGAAATGGTATTAATCTTTGCGTTCCCAAATTTAATCTTAATTTTATGAGGAACTCTTTTACCTATAAGTGCGTTCAACTGTGGAATAAACTTCCAGTTGCTGTCAAGCTGACTGATAATCGTATGATCGCGATCGCGAGGTCACGGGTTCAAACCCCTTTGAAGTCCTGAATTTTTCAGGCTTCTCTACGCAATTGTAAAAATTGCGTTCATAACTGCGAAGATCATAGCTTCACTTGATTTCATATCCGCAGTTCATATGATTCATTTCATATACTATTTCGTCATTGATTCGTTCCTCACGGGACCATTAGAACCCACAAATGACCAGCTCCCAACGTCAGTAGCTTCATAGCTCAGTTGGTTAGAGCGTCGCACCGGAATCGCGAGGTCACGGGTTCAAACCCCGTTGAAGTCCTGAATTTTTCAGGCTTCTCTATGCAATAGGCCATTTCCGAGTTCAAGTCTGCCTCCTCTTCAAAGCGAGTCTAAGTGCTAAGTTTTTGTAATGGTAATTAGTTCTACTTTACATATGAATGAAAACTAATTTTATTAGACTCGCTTTGAAGATGAGGCAGGCCAGAACTCGGAAATGGGCTATTGTAAAAATTGCGTTCATAACTGCGAAGATCATAGCTTCACTTGATTTCATATCCGCAGTTCATATGATTCATTTCATATACCAAGTGGGAATTAATGGAGCTTTTTTGCCAGTAGAGAAGGTGTAGTTGGTTAGTCCATGGAAAATTTTACGACAGGTAACGCAGTTTTTGGCACAGCGAAAAGAACCGGATGTAAGTGCGGAATTAGAATGAGTTACATTAGGGGACAGTTTAGCTGTTACCAGCAGGTCACGAAGGTTAGAGGAGCGCCTGAAAGCCACAACAGGTAGATGTAGTAAAGAATTTTTGCAGCGGTCAGAGGAAAGAAGTACATTGTAGTGTTTTTTTTTTTTTAATTACGTTGAAGAGAGAAGGCAATACACCTTTCCATAGCTTTCATTGCAGCATCTTGACTGACTGACTTGGCTATCTGGTTTGAAACTTACATAAAGTTCAGTAAAGCAATGAACACATGGTAGGTCTTTCTGTAACGTTGAACAATTGAGATGAATAGATAAATAACAGAGCAGCAATAAATCTTTCCTGGTTTTTTATATTAATTATATTTAACAGGTATTTGCCAATGGCAATCTTTTTTTTTTTTTAATTAATTAATTAATTTATTTATTTATTTATCACTTACACTACATACAGTACTAATACTTTACTTACATGCATACACTACTTACAATACATAAATTACAATGCAATCACACTGATTAGCATGTTTACAATGCAATTTTCTATTATAGAAAAATTACACGTATACATACAAGTTACAAAACTGTTACCTTTCTTTTAAATACTCTTTGTTTTTTTGTTTTATAAAATTACTACTTTTTTGAAAAAAAAAAAAATATATATATATATATATATATATGTAAGTGGATAGAACTAAATAGTAGATATGAAATTAAACGCAAATTAACCTAAACATCAACAGCATATAAAATTACAGTAAAAACGCCCACGTGCGATAAAATTTCGGAAGTTCTTTTTTTGCAGTCGCGATCTCTTTTAGGATTTCAAGTTTTCCTGTGATGAACAGTAGGAAATTTTGGAAATCTAAGACATCTCCGCGAAGGCTTGTGCAGAAAATGCGATATTTGGCTATCAGTAGACTATAATTTAGGACTTGCCAATGCTTTGTCCTATCATGCCAGCCATTTAGTATGTGACTTGTGGATAACGTTATTGTTTCATTTGTTTTTTGGTACCACCAGTCTTAAAACAGGATCCAAAAATCGGTTGTTAGTGTGCAGTTTATTAGTAGGTGATGCAGCGTTTGTTCTTCCGTATTGCATAAGTTGCATAAGGGACTTTCTGAAATGCGGTCTCGGTAGAGTGTAGCGCGGGTTGGAAGCACGTTATGAATCACTTTATATTGTAACATTATTATTTTAACTTCATTTGTGACTTTAAATGGCATAAGATAAACGTTCTGGATGGTACTTTCTCTAAAACTGTGGCGTAGAATTTTCGTTTCGGCAGTGGGAGGAACGAAGACGGTGTTTAAAAGAGAGGAGTAAATAGAACTGGTTTTTAGACTGTTTACAGTGGTGTCGTGTGTGTCGTTTGGAATAGGGTTTCTAAGATTAGCTTTCCATTTTTTTGGGATTGCGTTAACTAGGCCATAGTATGTGGTGAAAGGAACATTCAAATTAAATTTTATGGCAAATTCATGCCACTTCAAAAAATCCTGATTTTGGTTTAATATGTCGCTTATCTTGGTAATGCCAGCGTCATACCAAGTTTGGTAAAAAACAGGCTTTTTTCCTACAAGAATTTTCCTATTATTCCACACTATTCCGTTTTTAGGATATGATTTGGAATCGCTGCCCGTTGAGATTTTGAACTCGCACCAATAATCTAACACCTTTTTATAATATATGGGAAGTTTATCATCAAGGTCTAGTGTACTTGTTGCGAAATTACATTTTGTTAGGAAGGCAACACCACCATTTTTGTGAAAGAACTGGTTAGGAATAGTTTTCCAGGAAGCTTGTGACTCGTCTTGAATTCTGTCGATCCAAGCTATTTTGAGC
>OX421446.1:62190306-62212806 GCA_949126865.1 Montipora capitata
AATATATATATATAGATATATATAGATATATATGTACATAGAAGCAATTCAATTTAAACTCTCATTGTACCTGAAGAACGCTGGTTTGGCCAGCCGAAATATAGTACACCACTAAAATCAAATCAAATCTACGTTGTATTGGCCCTTGCTTAAAATATTTAGTTTCAAAACAAAACCCTTGTCGGAGGGTGCTCGGTTGGCTTTTGTTTGCCTAGCCTATGGCCGCTGACAAGGCGGTTGTCGTTTTCCCATTTAACCTCTGAGAGCGAGGTTGAGATCCCGAGGGATTTTTGAGCACCCTCCTGTAACCAGTTGGGCCCAGAGTTTGGGGTTACCCGAGGAATACTTTCGACTGGCTCGATTTCTCCCTAAACCCTGTAACTCAACATCCGCACGAGTCGTCAAGCAGTGTTCAGAGAGTGGGCAACTCTCACCCACCTAAACTCCACCAGAATCATGAGCTATTGTGCATAAGGTATAATTTTCTTATATATTAATGTGACAATTCGGTTGATTAAGCTTGTGGGAAGGTACGTAAAGAACAAACGCAAGCAGACTAATTGATAACACTTTGGAACGTATCGTTCGAATTTGCCTCGTTTTTAAGACGAAATACATGCAGAATCGTGAAGTGTAAGTGTCTGGGAAATAGGGAAATTATAATACCTGACGTGTTTACAGTTTACTGGTCAGGAGTGATATGATTTTTAATTCCAGCCATAAATTTCTTAAAAGCAAGGTGACAAGATATAAATAATTTGCATGAAATTAATGCACCCAGCTTGGCGACTTTTCAACTTGTCTTCAGTTGATACCTTTTCTTTTCGGCCTTATTACACAGATTTTTTAGCCAAAGACTGAAAATTGCATGGAAGACTTTTCATCGTGTCTCTTCATGGTAAAACCCCAGGGTTAACTTCAGCTTGGGTTATAATTAATATGTAGTTGGTTTGTTTCCGAGTAATAATCTCAGGTTGAAATTCATAATTTCACTGGTTTAACCAATTATAAGAATACTGTGTGGTTGTTTATTTATTGTATCATTATCTTGTTTGTTTAGTATAACGCAGGAGTTGAAATATACCGGTATATTCATCCCAAACAAAAGGGGCTTATTAATATTACCCTGGCAATGACAATACTGCACGTAACTCTGGGACGAAAGTCAGTAGAGAAATGGGGTACTTTTTTTGCAGACTACGCGTAAGTGATTTTTGTTATGAAAGTTAAAAGCTTTCCCACAAGATTCGATAATGCATGGATAATCATATTAACTCATCAAATTTTGCAGAATCATTTCTTGTGGTCGAGGACTTCGCATCGATTAGCATCCGTTTTGGTAAGTTGCTTACTGTTACTCATTTCTTAATAACACGAACAAGTAATTTATGTTACTTTTTGTTTGTGACTATGTCAGAAATTCGTATATATTTATTTTCTAAAGAGATCACCGTCACTCATGGTCAGTTGCGAATGAGGCACTCAAATGATCCACCAGTACTTTTTTTTTTTTCAGCTGGATTCATTTTTCCTGCTCAAAAGGTTTTAAAGAGGAACATCGCCAGGTATTTAGTAATATTTGCTTGCTGGGTGTACTGAGCTATTTGTCTGTCGTTTGATTGAACTATGCTACCCTCTATTCTTACACATCAAGAAAGAAAGTGATGTATTTTGATATAATTTTGTTTACAGTCACTTGGTCTCGATCCACGGTGTTTTTGTACGCATAAAAGATATGTTAGAAAGTTATTTCCCACTAGATAATGTTTTACCAAAAGACTTGGCGGTGGATAACCACATGAGATTAAAATTTTTAACATTACGATAAATCGGGTGAGACAAGAAGGAAACGCTTGCAGACAAACCCCTGCATTTTCCAAAACCGCCAACTTGACCTGTCACGCATGTCATCGGCTGTCATAAATTGACCAAGAAAATATTTGGTCTTCCATAGTGGAAATTGAGCTTTGGGCAAGAAAAGGTTAAAAAATTTGACAAGGAAAATAACAGGCATAACAGGCATTTCCACAGACCTGTAAATGAGCACCATTTCTGGGATAAAAATTATCACATTTTCAAGCATCTTAGTTTTTCCAAAAATTGTCAGGATAATTGTGTCTCTTGCTTGAAAATTGTTGAAAATGCTACCTCTTTCTATCAGCTCAAAATCAAGAAAGAGCTTTCATATAGAGCGGTTGAAACCCAAACTCAACAAACAAGTTGATCATGTCAGTTTAGCATTACACTTTTAAAATTTTACTGTTATGCCAGTATGGTTCTATAATATCGTAGGTTAGTTTGAATTTTACCTACTTGTAAGGAACATTTAATCTACAAAGAATCATTGTATTGATAGTGATATATATATACATGGATTATCTTGTAAAAATTTTAATGTTACACTCACCATGGCTGATGATGATGTTTGAAACATCAAAACATGTTCCTTAATCTCAAAAGTGTGGTTGTATTTTTAAAAATATCAGTAACACTTGTGCTATCCAGACCATTTGGAAAATAACAATGATATTGACCAATATTAGAAAACAGACACTCTACCCGAAGGCCTCCAAGTCCAGTTATGGAAATGTTCTCGTAAGAATCTCCTGCGATTATAAGATTTTAATGTTTGTTAAGGCAAACTGCATGTGGCAGCTAAGTGCTATAAAGAGGTTCCAAATGTTGAAAACAAGTGCTTCTTATGAAATGTCAGCGTAACTGAAATCTGAAAGACTACTGTTGTCTAACTGCTAGGTTTTCAAGCACAATTTTCGTTTCAGTGGTTTAACATTTTGTTCTTGGTGCTTGTGTACGTATTCAAGAAAGTGATGTTAAAATTAAAGGAACAGATATAAACAGTGTCGCATTTGCTTTTGCAATAAAACTCCAAGTGTCGAACAACAAGCAGGTCAGGCGACGTGCCATCAAGTGTTGGGCACCTTATCTTCTGCAGAACTGCTAATACAATACAATATTTGTTTATTTCCACCATTCGCAGATCTCTCTGAATTACTGGTAGGGTCAGACAATGCACTCACGAACATACAAATATACGTGTAGTTATATAAATATAAAGACATAAATATAGTATAGCAACAATATAGTAAAATCGCATGCGCATAATTACGCACAATTAATATACGACGCATATTTAACTGACACGAACTCTGAGAACCGGTCTGTTTGGCCAAGTAACACATGGCATGATGGTCCTGACCTCAGCGAATGCGAAGTTTGCGACGAGACGACCCTGCTACAAATTAGTGGGAAAGCGGGCTTGCGTGCATAATTTCCGTCACAAATTTCTTGCACGCCAGGTGGCGTCTGGCCTCTAGAGACAGTAGCCCGGCACGCGCGAGGGCGTCCTCGTAGCTCAAGTCAGGACCAAAGATGATTCGTAGGGCTCTCTTTTGCACTCTTTCTACCGCCATGCAGAGATACTGCGGTAAGTTTGCAAAAATTACCGATGCATACTTTAGGACAGAACTTAGTAGGGAGCAGTACAAAGCCACCAAATCCCCATCTTGTACCCCACAAACTTTCAGTTTTCTAAGAGCATAGAGGCGACGGTTTGATTTCTCTATTATATAGTCACAATGAGTCGACCAACTGAGGTCCATAGAAATATACATCCCAAGGAGCTTGAACGATTCCACCGACTCAATAACAGAACCTCCTACCGCTATTGGTTGACTGTAGCAACTATTATAACGCAAAAAGTCAAGCCGGATCAGCTTGCACTTACTAGGGTTCAACTGCATGTTGTTACAATGAGCGAAGCTGTTAACGTCATTTACAAGATGTTTCATTACAGATGGCGAGTTGTGAGGAATTACCTCCAATATTGTTAGATCGTCTACGTACTTAATTCTAGGACCCCAGGAGCGCACCAGATCGTCTACCATGACGGCTTACAAAATAGGGCTCAGCTTAGTCCCCTGAGGAATTCCACCATTCGCGGATTTACAAGCTGATGACATGTTTGCAAGCTGGACGCGCTGAGATCTCCCTTGTAAAAATGCGTCTACCCACCTCACCAAGGAGGGGTGTAACCCAAAACCTGAGAGCTTACGAAGCAAAATTCGGTGATCTATAAGGTCAAACCCTTTTTTGAAATCTGCAAAAAAGAAAAAAAAAAGCGCAGTTTCCCTTATCTAGTGCTTCTAATGCAAGGTGGAGTAAATACACTAACGCTTGAGTGGTCAATCTACCGGAAAGAGCAAACTGTTTAAGGTCAGCGAGACTGGTCTAATGTCCTTTTCAACAGACCTCACAGGCTTCAGCTTTGGGAGAGGTCGCACATCTGCGCTCTTCAACAGGGGCGGGAGAAAGCCCTGCCGAAGTGAAGCATTATACATGTCACTGATGACCGGGCCAGGATCGTACAGGCCATTATATATATATATATTCCAGCGTAATCAAGTCAGTAAGATAAGATGGTGCTGATCCATGAATTGATTTAAATCTTAAACCTGATTCGATAGGCAATGGGAAGCCAATGAAGTTCGTAGACAGCTAGTGTAGTGAATGGTTAGAACCCGAATAACAACGAACAACGTACTTAAAGACTCCATTGGTAGTATGTTGTCTAAGTGGCTACCCACATGTACGCATTAAACAACGCCGAGAAATACAAAAACACAATAAGTTCAATGCCCTGACTACAAGATGCTCAAAAACCGGCACAATAAGATTAATTGAAAAGTGAGAGAATAACTATCTTAAGCCAATATTTCGAAAGAAAATGCTTTTCTTTACCAGGGTTTCCCAAGGAATGATCTCGGCTTATGGAGAAAGAGAGGGAAAGGCATAATTCGGACAGCTGGATTATGCGCCTCTAAAATAAAAACGGCCAATTTTGTCCTTTCCGAATGGAAACGTGTTAGCAATTCAGTTAGCTCATTCAAAGTTCCCGGATCAAAAAACATGGATTAACCAGGTATTCAGACCAAAAAATTATGAAGAAAAAACAGGCAATTGAATTTCCGATTCCGACATTGGATAGATTTAGACCTGAAATAAAAAATTATGAGTTTGATGTCAATTGCAGAAAATTGAATATTACACTGTTAATGACATCCCCTCCTATCAGCTACATACCGGCAGCAAATTTCGTGCCAGCCAAGCTTATCTTAGGAACTTTTAATTAGCTTTCGATAAGAAAGATGACATGGAATGCCACCGTTTTCCTATAGGCTGTTTTTCCCTCATTACATAATACAATTTCTATTTTTAATGTTTCTCAATTATTACTGTATAAAACGCTCTTAGTCTGTTAAATGTCCAGGTATTTTATCATATTACGGGCAACATTCTTATTTATTCTGTAACAACTATCTCCATGAGCCAAAATCATTCCTTGGGAAACCCTGATAAAGAAAGGCATTTTCTTTCAAAATACTGGCTTAAGATAGTTATTCCTTCACTGTGCAATTAATCTTGCTCTGCCGGCTTAGCATCCTTTAGTCAGCGCATTAAACCTATTGTGTTTTCGTTCAGTTGTCTCCTAGGTGCATCCCAGATTTCTGAGAACTTCCTGGTTCTGATATCAAGAATGGTGGATAGAAAGTTGGACGTTTTGGAGCAGCACATGCAAGAGCTTAGCAGTGCAAGAAAGGAGGGGGACAGACAATGCGAGGGTTTGGCTCGTTTCAATCTTGGTAGATACTATCAGGGCACAGCTGACTTTCATCAGGCCATAACAAATTACACAGAAGCATTAGCCATTTTTAAGGAAATAGATTTCAGGGCCGGAGAAGGACCAGTCTATGGCAATCTCGGCATTGCTTATCAAAGTCTTTGTGACTTTAAGCAAGCCATAGCTTACCACTATCAGTATCTTAGTATTGCAAAACAACTGGGGGACAGGGCCGGAGAAGGAAGAATCTATGGCTATCTTGGCATCGCTTATGACAGTCTTGGTGATTTTAAGCAAGCCATAGCGTACCATAATCAACATCTTAGTATTGCAAAAGAACTGGGGGACAAAGTCGAAGAAGCAGGGGCCTATGGCACTCTGGGCAACGCTTATCGAAGTCTTGGTGATTTTAAGCAAGCCATAGCGTACCACAATCAAGATCTTAGTATTGCGAAAGAACTGGGGGATAGGGCCGGAGAAGGAAGAGCCTATGGCAATCTCGGCAACGCTTATCTAAGTCTTGGTGATTTTAAGCAAGCCATAGAGTACCACAATCAAGCTCTTAGTATTGCAAAACAACTGGCGGACAGGGCCGGAGAAGGAGGAGCCTATGGCAATCTTGGCATCACTTATCTATGTCTTGGTGATTTTGAGCAAGCTATAGGGTACAACAATCAACATCTTAGTATTGCGAAAGAACTGGGGGATAGGGCCGGAGAAGGAAGAGCATATGGCAATCTCGGCAACGCTTATCTAAGTCTTAGTGATTTTAAGCAAGCCATAGCGTACCACAATCAACGTCTCAGTATTGCGAAAGAACTGGGGGATAGGGCCGGAGAAGGAACAGCGTATGGCAATCTCGGCAATGCTTATCAAAGTCTTGGTGATTTTAAGCAAGCCATAGCGTACCACAATCAACATCTTAGTATTGCAAAAGAAGTGGGAGACAGGGCCGTAGAAGGAAGAGCCTATGGCAATCTCGGCAACGCTTACAAAAGTCTTGGTGATTTTAAGCAAGCAATAGCGTACCACAATCAACATCTTAGTATTGCAAAAGAAGTGGGGGATAGGGCCGGAGAAGGAAGAACTTATGGCAATCTCGGCAACGCTTATGACAGTCTTGGTGATTTTAAGCAAGCCATAGCGTACCACAATCAACATCTTAGTGTTGCAAAAGAACTGGGGGATAGGGCAGGAGAAGGAGGAGCCTATGGCAATCTCGGCAATGCTTATCAAAGTCTTGGTGAGTTTAAGCAAGCCATAGTGTACCACTATGAAGGTCTTGGTATTGCAAAAGAAGTGGGGAATAGGGCTGGAGAAGCAGCCGCCTATGGCAATCTCGGCAACGCTTATCAAAGTCTTGGTGATTTTAAGCAAGCCATAGCATACCACAATCAACATCTTAGTATTGCGAAAGAACTGGGGGATAGGGCCGGAGAAGGAGCAGCCTATGGCAATCTCGGCAACGCTTATCAAAGTCTTAGAGATTTTAAGCCAGCCATAGCGTACCACAATCAACGTCGTAGTATTGCGAAAGAACTGGGGGATAGGGCCGGAGAAGGAAGAGCCTATTGCAATCTCGGCGCCACTTATCAAAGTCTTGGTGATTTTAAGCAAGCCATAGCGTACCACAATCAACATCTTAGTATTTGCAAGGAAACGGAGGACCCAATAGGGCTGGCAATCGCATGTTATCATATTGGTCTTGTCCATGAATTGTTTGACTCCTTTAGCAAATCTCTTAATTACTATCGTCTAAGCATTCATTATTTTGATGAAACAAGGCGTCTTCTTCAGGCAGAGGATGCATGGAAAATTAGCTTTCGAGACAAAAATAAGGTTGCCTACACCGCTCTGTGGACGGCACTTTTGAAGAATGGAGAGGTTGATGAGGCTTTGTATGCTGCTGAGCAAGGACGAGCACAGGCTTTGGCAGACATTTTGAAGATGCAATACGGCGTTGATGAGAAACCTACGATAAAGGTAACTATCCCTTTGGTTATGAAAGATATACCTTCACAAACTGTTTTCACAGCACTTGAAGGGAACACAATCAGCTTCTGGTTGCTAAGAGAAGATATCGGGATAAATTTTAGACAAAAGAAAATCGAAAATGGAAGTGCCGGCTCACTGATGAAAAGTACTTTTAAACAGATCAATGAGGGGACCTTTGTACAATGTGAGAATCGTTCACTTGACAGACAACGCAGCGACTTCTCGAGCAGTAGGGAAACTGTTAAAGAAACCATTCAGTCCTCGAGCTTCTCTGTGCACTTTTTGCAGCCCCTGTATGATGTCTTAGTCAGTCCCATTGCAGACTTGCTCCAAGGTGATGAATTAGTCTTTGTTCCTGATGGTGACTTTTGCCTGGCTCCTTTTTCTGCATTGAGTGACTCTGTCAGAATCCGTGCAATTCCCTCGCTGACCGCTTTAAAATTGATCGCTAGTGCACCTGACGACTTCCAAAGTAAGCGTGAGGCGCTGCTTGTGGGCGATCCGTGCTTGAAGGAAGTCACTTACGGCACTGGTGAACCCATGTATCGACAGCTGCCGTGCGCGAAAAAAGAGGTGGATATGATTGGAAAACTTCTGCAGACCGTGCCTCTTACAGCAAAAAATGCAACCAAAGCTGAGGTGCTGAAAAGAATGAGGTCAGTTGCTTTAATCCACATTGCTGCGCATGGGAATGACAGATCTGGAGAAATTGCTTTGGCCCCAAATCCCGAACGCACATCTAAGATCCCTGAAAAGGAAGATTACATGTTATTATTGAGCGATGTTCAAGCAGTTCGTCTTCAGGCAAGACTGGTTGTGCTGAGTTGCTGTCATAGTGGCCAGGGAGAGGTAAAATCTGAGGGTATTGTGGGAATAGCAAGGGCTTTCCTGTGTGCTGGTGCCCGGTCTGTTCTGGTGTCACTCTGGGCAATCAACGACAAGGCAACCTTGATGTTCATGGAGAGTTTCTACCAACACTTGGCAGATAGAAAAAGTGCAAGTACAGCTCTTCACCATGCTATGAAATCTCTTCGGGAGACAAAGGATTATTCCGCCATAAAACACTGGGCACCATTTGTGCTAATTGGCGATGATGTCACCTTTGAATTTGAGCAACAAGAACATGAAAAGAATGGTAAGTACTATTTAAATATAACTTTCATAACTGAATCACTGTACTTTGTACATGTTTTGAATCAGCAAGTTGTTGAAAGGAGCAGGTACGTTCTTCACAGAGAAATTGTTTTAAAATCAGTTGTTAGTGTGGTTATTTTACTCAAACTGCTTTGGCTAATACCTGAATTAAATAATGTCTGCAGTTACTGAGTCAGCTACTTTGGCCTTCCTGCAGATAGCTGGCTGTTTGAGCCGTGTTATGATATACTGACAGTGAAACTAATCGGTGATAGCCAGTGACGTACGTCAAGTGAAGTTAGCTATGGAGGTCTTACAGTCTACCTGTCAAAGTAACACCGAATAAGAATTGTTGGCATTGACTAAGCACAAACATTTCATGAATTAAGTTAATTGTTATATTATTTACTTGCCAATCAGAACGAAATTCCTTATCGCCTTTTAACCCACTATTTGTTGCTTTCTTTAATTTTTTTTTCAGAAACGATGTTTAAAACGTGCCTTGTTTTATAAGCATCTGTACCAGGATTAGTTAATCACTTCATAGAAATCAGGGACTTGGAAAAACAGTTTGCTTCCATGACTGAGGATCTAGCTGTCGTGTTATTTTGGCCCTTGAAAATTCTTGAAAATAGCTCCAAGCTTTTGCGGTATGTTTTTCGGGTAAAAAGTATACTCTTTAGTTTGCTATACCAGCTTTCCATTTACAATATCATTAAGTGACAGTCTCGGGGTGTGTGTATTTTCTGTGTTTCTGTAAGGTTGGTCAAAGCAAAATAAGCAAATTAATTGTTTTGGGAGGCAAATGTCTATAAGCTAAAAAACAATGTAAGAAAGTAGAAATGTTTGGAAATTACAAATTTTAATGTAGCATTCACATTTAAATGAGATGGAAATTCTCAAGGAGAAGAATTCCGTTGATCATTTTATTGTCCGTCAATAATCGTCGCCAATGGCAACGTGGGCAGAGATTGGCTACCATAATGACTACAACGAAAAGTGTTTTAATGAGTTTTCAAACACCCGGCTAAAAAAATTTCTACCCTTTTTTGTTATTTTCTTTTTTCCCAAAAGCTTCAAGCTTGCTCACAATCCCGTATAAATTCATTAGCCACTAAGGGACACATGTATTCTCTTCTAGCAAATGTATGTTTTGTCTTTCGGTCAACTGTACAGTTTCCCTGCTGGAAGAGGTCTCTTTTCTTTTGCGTTCGCTGGGGCTGACGAGTACGGGAAAGAGACCTTTGCAATGGGTCGAAATTCACTGTGTTGAGCTTGCAAGGGGGTTACTTAGCGACAGAATCCTCACATGATACTTCATGTTGTGTGGGCTCACTTAACAACAGTGGAATTACTGTAAAGTAATGCGTGGGACACTGGGCTCAAGTCACGGTCGGCAAACATTTCATGGAGCGTGTGGTTTGAAGAGTGCTGACCCATGACACAGGTCTCTTTCCTGTATTCGTCAGCCCAGCGAACGCAAAAGAAAAGAGACCTCTGGTAGCAGGGAATTGTACAGTTTAAATGGTCGAAAAAAGTTATGTCCACAGCAATTTGGAGTTGTCAATCTCTTTCCTGATGGGGTCGATGGAGGTGTTTTTGAACAAGTCTTTTTCAGTGTCAGTTAAAAACTATAATAATATTATTATTAGTTTCAGCTCTAACCAAATGAAAGTTGGAATTTGATTTCTGTTCTGATGCAGATGGTCCCAGATAAACGATCAATCTCCAAAACGGCCATTTAACAGTTGTAAAGGGCATTTTGTCATTCCAAATGTGATGTCATTTACCTTTAGTTCCTAGATGATACAATTGGAATACCCAGGCCGTATTCTACAGTACACCAATTTTTTGTTGCTTGATTCAATGATCTGGAGATATAACAAATATCTTGCTAACCTTGTTTTCTCAGGCAGTGCTGTAAGTTACATTGCCTGTTTTTTTAAGTTCAGTCTGTTTACGTCTCGTAGTGAAGACTTCGAACTAGGGAAAGTGGTGGCCGTAGGCAACAGTTCCGCCGACCAACTCGAAGAGTAAAAGGTGTACACTGGTCAAATTGGAAGAGATTACAATTGATGCGGCCATTCTGTAGTGGAAGAAGGACAGTCACTTTCAGTACAGCCCCGTGAATTCTATGATTAGAGGCAGTAAAAAAGACCAGAACGGAGAAAATTTTAAAAAGCCATGATGTGACAATTGTCAGCTGAAACTAGTGTCATACCCGAGGTCGAACGAGTCTGTTATACAATTGTGAAATTTATAAAGTAAGACAATAGATGTATAGATCAGTAGTCTCTAAGAATTGCAGACGTTACAGCAATTTTATCGTATTTTAAAAATAACGTTAAGTCTATTTCCCTAAAGTTCTTTTTAAAAGATTCAATGGCCAAGGAGTCCTTCAATTTATTACCTATTTTTGACCATATGTGAGGTCCTAGGTATCTTAGAGAATGCTTTTCATAGTTAACAAGAGGCTACAGGTAGCCTACACTCTGTTCGAAGGATTTTTAGCCAACTTCCTTTAAGTTCACAGTATTTCAGTTGGTTTGTTTTGACGTTGCAATATCTTGGTAAATAACCAGTTTCAATTCTGTAGTCCGAAGTCCACAGTCCCCATTCCGTGAACCAGTAACAGGGTTAAGTGCGATCATGGATATTTGTTTACAT
This sequence comes from Montipora capitata, assembly GCA_949126865.1. Taxonomy (NCBI): domain Eukaryota; kingdom Metazoa; phylum Cnidaria; class Anthozoa; order Scleractinia; family Acroporidae; genus Montipora; species Montipora capitata. Next base: position 62,201,741 of record OX421446.1, read on the forward strand.
TTAAAACTGTTGTTAACAGCATTGATTCCAATCAAAACCAGAAAACACATGCTTTCCTTAAAGTGGTACTACGACCAAAAAAACAATTCTATTTTTTCTTTGGATTTCAAAACTATGTTAACTAAACACTAACTGACCCAAGTTTTAAGTTCTGATTTTAAAGACACCTGTTTATTTTAACTGGAATTTTCTTATTTATTGATCCGCCATTACTAACTTCAAAATTTTGAGAGAGCTGGGTCGAGGAGAAAATACGTCAAAGACTCACTACTTTAAGAATGCAATGCGTGTGTACGCGGTCTAATTAATATGCAGCACGGGAGTTTTAGCCTTTCAGACTTTTAAACCCGTGTTTTGCATATATAATAAATTGAGTTTACACGCTGAAATTTTAAGGTAGTGAGTAAATGACGTCATTTTCTCTAGATTCAACCCTCTGAAGTCCAATCGGCCAGTTTTGAACGTGAGTAATGGCGGACCATGAAATCCAAAACTTACACTCAAAATAAACAGCCTTTGGATAAAACTCAAAGCTCAAAATTTTGCCAGTTTGGTGTTAAGCGAACACGCTTTCAAAATCTGAAGAAAAAAAGGAAATGATTTTTTGATCATAGTACCACTTTAACAATACTAGGAAAATTATAAAATTACGATATCTGTTAGAGAGTCATACAATAACCAGATATTGCATTGCGTGCAATGAAAACACAAAAACTCGTTTTCGGTCACGCACACAGTTCTTTAGTACACATTTCACTGTTAAGCTGTCACGTAGTCTTCTGTGGTTTAGTGGTCATTGCAATTGCCTCTAAAGGAAGAGATACAGAGTTTGATTCAATCCCACTTGAATTGCCTGGTGCAAGACAAAGAAATCTTATGCATGCGCAGCCAGAGCGCGACCTGGAAAAATTAAAAAATAAAAAAGTGAAAAGTCCAAAAATGGCGTTGAAAACTATAATTAACCCTTATCATTATATAAACACCAATGAAATACCATGTGAGCTTTTGCGCGAAAACATGATATCTTCACACATGAAGATAACATGCTACTTTCATAGGTAAAAAGATCACTGTTGCTATGGTTACATATGAAAATCACGCCTTTTGATGCCTTTCGTAAAATGATTTGGTGTTTCACTGGTGTTTATATGATAAATAAAATAAAATTTTAAAAGAAATTGTAACTTCAGGGAAAAACTCCATTCATATCCATCCTATCTCAACAACCAGTCTCTTTCAACTTAGAATATGAAATACGAATGGCTGCTAAGGTGTTTTTTTTTTACATTAAATAGTTTGTTAAGAAAAACTTAATTAAGCCGCAGCTGCACAATTTCTGCCTCTGTAAAGGTGAAAATATGTAACTCTAAAAAAAAACAGACTCAAGCTCAATTAACTTATTCATTCCACATATAATCTTGAAAGATTTATTCAAAAAGAAGTAAGAGATCCTAACAGCTGCCCCTGTGAAAAGGCGTCTCTCCTCCTTCTTTCAATCGTCTTGGTCCATTGAAGCTGCCATCATCAGAGTAATAATCCTGCATTTTGTGGAATCTTTTCAAGCAGGGTTCTGGGCACATTATAACTCCACAAATAGCACAGGTGTAGGAGGTCTTCTCATCTTGAATGTGCACCTTACATGTGGATCTGGTGTCATGACTGATGGGGTAATGGAAATCCCTGATGTCAGGGATGGCTACTGGAATCTGACAAAAAAAAAAAGAAAATCCAGTGTCTCTCCTGAAGCATGTCACGCAAGTCACATTTCCCTTTTGTCTGTACAAACTCTTCCCCCGTTTAAGCTGTTTGACTTTCTCTTCTTGCACACCACAGATTTCTTTTTGTAGGCCCGATCTGTTGGACCTCATTGTCCCAAATGCTAGAGTTATTCTTTCCTCAAGTACCTCAAATAATGTCACTGACGTATTGTTATTATTGTCCATTAAGATGTAATATCACTTATGCAAGAATGTTTCAATTAATAATGGTAATTGAACTGAGTGGAGTGCAATTTTGAAATCACACATATGATTTCAGACCAAAATTGCACGACACGAAGTTCAATTACCACTTTATTACATCCATTTAGAAATCATGCAATCATTATTTATAGGTAAAATACAGGATTATAGTCAGTACCAACATTTTACTGATCCAGGTGGGAACAAAAGTTGCAAAATTTGCCACACAATGGTTTTCTTTGTCTTTCATTTTCCTGCAATTTGATTGGTTACCTCAAACAAGCCTTGAAATCTGATTGGCTGTTTTGTTTTAGTGTTCCTTTCTCATTGGCTGGGGAAATGGTGCGATTTAGAGCAAAAAATAGTGCGATTTAGGAATAAATCGCACTGTTGAGAGCCAATCAGATTGCAAGGATCACCAGTGATTTCTAAAATGGATGTAATAAAGTGGTAATTGAACATAGTGTCGTGCAATTTTGGTCTGAAATCATACTTGTGATTTCAAATCGAAGTCGCGCTGCATGCTCGTTCAATTTTGAAATCACATGTATGATTTCAGACCAAATTGCACTCCACTCAGTTCAGTTACCATTATTTACCGTTTTCCTTCCTAAATCTCTCACCACAACATTTCCTTCCTTACCAGTATAAATCTTGCTGTTTAACAAATAGCCACTACTGGATTCTGCAAGTCCTATGAACTTGATCAAAGTTTCGTCTATGGTTAGCTGCCTCTCAGGCTTATACAGAAATGGCTCTATCTTGTACAACTTATTGTAATCAGCAGAGCCAGCCCTAGGGTCCTGGGTGTTGTCTACAAAGTGTAGCTATCTCATAATCTGAAGGAATCCATCCCTGTGCATTATACGGGCGAAAAAGGGAGAGCTTAGAGCAGGATCTATGCTCTACTAAGAACTAAGGTTTGGTTTAGTGACCAAACCCATGTTCAGTTACGGACAAACCCAAGCTTTTATTTCATTGGTGGTCCCTCTTCTGTTGTGCATATAAATTAGTTTGTTCTACTAGCGATTTCCATACCGCCACCTTGAATAATAATGAAAAGAAATCCAAGCATGATAGAAGGCTTTTAAAGTTAAGAATTGACATTTATTCCAATGCAACCTCTTCGTGAAATTTCTACATCTTCCCTTAAATCTCCTCTGACCAGTCTTGTACCTCTACATCCATTCCTCGTCCGTGCCCTCGTCAGATGTCGATTCATCTGATTCTTCATGGCTGAATGCCGACTCGTCAGGGCCCGGTTGTTCGAAAGCCGATTAAATTAATCCAGGATTAGTGTAATAATAATAATAATAATAATAATAATAATAATAATAATAATAATAATAATAATAATAATAATAATACGTGACCTGCTAATCGCCCTTTCTCGCAGTCGAAGACTGAATTGCTAAGGGCGCGGCTCAACGAGATCGGACCGAAGGAGCTGTGCTGCCGGCTAGGCGCTCGGCTCCTGAACACGACCCATGGATGACCTCGGAGCACAGCAGCACAGCCTGATGGAATAGGCTGTGAGTCGATTTTGCTGAGGGAGGAAAACCGGACTACCGGGAGAAAAACCCTCGGAGTCAGGTTGAGATCGACTGAAACTCAAGCCACATACGATCCCGGGGCCGAGAGTTGAACCTGGGTCGCAGAGGTGGAAGGCACTGTTGATAACCACTAAGCCATCCTGACTCCCCAAGTGTAAACTTTTGTTTCATGTTTTCAACTTTTTGGTGAAAGTTTCTTTTGCTTATTTTCGTTTTTCAAGATTGAATTCCGCTAATGTAAAGTTTTGCCAAATATCAGCGTTGAACAGCATTTGGGAGTGCAGAAATAAACTCCTTGGTTAATTTTTAATCTGGGATTAGCGTTAATCGACTTTTGAACAACCGGGCCCAGAGTAACATTTGTTCTCAGAGACTCGGTGTTCCATCAAATGCGCCAAAGACAACTCGTCTTCAGCAACGAACGGAATATTTACGCCGCTTCGATCATTCCTTGAGTTGGAATCTGACAAAGAATTATTTCTAGCTGCCGCCAGTTTTAAACCACTCAACAACACACTTTTCTAATCAAAAACTTCGAAACGTGTGTCAAAAAAACGCTAAAGGGCAAATCGACAATAATTCAAAGGAATACTGTGTGTATGCCCTCCCGAAATGAACTAGTGGTTTCCAGGCCTGAAAACGTGTGATCAAGAGAGAGCGAGGTGGGGCTGTTTAACAAATCGAAAGTGGTTCAGCGTTGTCTGTACTCTTATCGCCAACGATATTCGTCAACACAGTGGTCAAAACCCAGTGAATCCACAACAAAGTTTGACCACTGTGATCACGAATATCGTTGTCTATAAGGGTACAGACAACGCTGAACCACTTTCGAGATGTTTTTTTTTTTATCACAACATTCAACGACAAAGAAAGTGTTTATTTGCGAGCGTGACCAAAATCATGACACATAGAAAGAGCAAGCGTTGTCTATAACTTTATCGCAATGTGATTGGTTTATTTCCCAAAATGAGCGTTCCTGATAGGCTATTACATTGCGTGGGAAAATTGATGCGGGCAGCGTTGTGTAGGGGTGCGTTCCTTTGGGATGATCCGAAAAAGGATCACTGATCAGGGTGCATCAAAGGAACCGATAAATCCACCCTGGGTAAGGATTCTTCGGTTCGTGTGATGCACCATGATCCAAGTGATCTTGGATCAGTGATCCTTTTTCGGATCATCCCAAAGGAACACACCCCTAGAAGCTTATCGACAACGGCAAATTAGCCAACCAGACTGCGAGATTACAAGCAATTGTGGTAAAAATTTATTTGGATATATGGGTCCGGCTAGTATGTCAATTAATAGTGTTATAGGGATATCGAAGTCACTGTTTCTTAGTGAACATCTGATAGAGGACATGGTTGCAAAAAGAGATTGTTCTTTCCCTACCCTTCTTCTTCAATTCCAAAGCGATTGTCGAACGCAATTTAATAACCTGAGACAGGAGCCCATGGGCTCCTACCTGAGATTACAACTTCCTATAATTAACAATTAGACCCATAGCCATTGAGGGCTACGGGTTAATAGCCCATGAGGCGAAGCCGAATGGGCTATTCACCCGTGGCCCTTGAGGGCGAAGGGTTTAATTGTTTTAGTATCACCCAACTAGTCGGACAGAAAAGGCAGTAATAAAGTTAGCAAATGCAAGTTGAAGAAATATTTATATGGGAATAAAACGAAAGAAAGCGTCACGCTTTTCGCTACTCGAGGACTATTACTAATAGTCTTCTAGTAGCGTAGCCAATCAAATTGCAGGATTTGCATTAGTCCACTAGTTGGGTGGTACTAACAGTATTCACTAGCCTCTTACTCTTCCATTCTCAGTTTTCTATACGCCTGCCCGCGTGGGAGGCTAGGCTGCGGCAGCTACAAATGCAACCGCGCCTGTTTTGGGAAACCAAGAGTTCTGTGAACGAGATTGTTCAAAGATGGCGAACTTGTCAGAAAATAATGTGTTCGACTTTGAATCAGTCCTGTTCACGGAATCACTTGCACTTTTTCCGTTGCTTTCGAAAACAATGGACTGACATTTACAGAACATTTATGCGTTCAGCTGTTTTCTCAGCTGGAAAGAGCTGCCTCCCCGCGCGTCTCAGAATATCTCATTGTCATTAACTCCAATGGTTTCTGGTTTTCGTGTATGCTAACTCTTCAGATACGAATAAATGCAAGTAAATGTGAATTCCATTCCTCGAGTCTTCATACGTTAGATGAACAAATCCAAGGAAGTGAAACTATTCAAAATCATATCAAACACAATAAATTGGAGAACGGCGTTGCGCACCATGCATCGTCTTCAGGATTGCTTAAAGTTTTTATTGGTCAAAGATTGACGGGAGCACATCTTTCCAGAAGACAACTCTTCTCTCCCCAGGTAGGTTCTTCTCAAAGTTTCGATAATCTTTGCATGAAAGTAAGCCAAGAGAAAAACGGTTTTGGTTAATCTTTTAATGCACTAATGTCATTCCTAGGGGCTTTATGGGCCCACCCTTGTCTGAAAAAGCCTAGGGAATGACTTTGATGATAGACAGACTTAACAATGCACTTGGGAAAAGAAGGATCATTGTCTACTGATAATTATGTTGCAGAAACCTGTGTTAGCTTCTTCCCTGGGAGCATTGTCTAATGTGTGCATTGATCATATCATGTACTCATTTTTTTCTTTACTTCTTCAAAAGATAAAGTAATGGACATTTTGTTTTACTTCTACATGTATGAAGACAGACAAGTTAAGGCATCTTTGGTAAGGATGACATATTCCATTATTAAAAATTTTTTCTCAAATATTCTGAAACACCTTTTCTAGATCAGGGTCCAAAATTAACTTTTTTGTATGGACTAGATCAAAGTTTTTGGTCACCAAATGGCAAATTGTGGTCACCCACAATTTTTGCCTTTTCTTGTCGCCTGAAAAATGCATGTTTTGGACATTCCTATGGATACCAGAAAGCAATGACTGTGTGGTCTTGTGTACGTGTCAAGCATTATTTTCTGCTTTTATTTTAATGGACTACATGTAACTTTTGGAGTCAGAGAAAATGTATAGGACCTCGAATGCAAATAATTATAGAAATCCATCTGCCCCTTAGTTTGTTGAAAATTTTAAAACTTTCTTTTCCTCCATCATGGCTGCCATGGAAACACGAGTCACGTTCTGTTGCACACAAGCTGCCATGTTATGAGCACCAGGCTACAACTGTGTTACACCAGCCCCTTGAACCTCTTTCCTGAGTAGGTGTTTTTTCGCCTGCAATACAGAATTATTTTAAGAGAACCTGCAAGAAAATGTGGCGGCTTTACAACGTTATGGAGGTAGTTAATAGGAAAACTCCTTTCATTTTTATTTCAAAAACATCGGCAGGAGAAAAAGTAAGACACTCGTTGGCAAACGGCTCTGAACTTCGTGGTAAAAGTTAACAATAGCAATGCAAAAAGCAGTGCAATAGTACATGTAGGTTGCCTGCTGGCAACCAGTTGTGAAATTCTGGTACCAGTACTCAATTTTTTGCCGCACTGGTGACCAGGAAGGCGCAATTTCGGATCCTGTGTGTTTATTTGATAAGGCTCTATTAAAAATTTACTGATACACCTGCTCCATTGCTGAGAATTTTAACCCATTGCTACAGATATTTGCAACCTTGGTGGCGCAATAATACACCTTTGAAGGCAGCCATTTTGAAGCCCAGTACTGTAGCTACACAATTGAAATCAGAGAAGGACAGGGTTTTCTTTCTTTGTTTTTGTTATAAACCATTAATTTTATCGTTTCCTTGGAATCATTATTTCTCCACCCAAAGTTTCCCACTCTGCGGGCTATGCAAGACTGCTGCAAGGTTGCATGTTGCAAAAGTGGCTGGCAGTATTTAAAAAATGCCTCATGTTACATTAGTTCTTCTTAGAAAGTTGTCATAGGTTGAAAGGAAAGGATTCTTCATTAGATCATGGCAGACCAGCAAGTTTTTGATAGACTTTTGCATTTAATAACGCTTTTACCGGCTGGTAAAACGCAGTTAATGGAACATGACACCCCTAGAGGGCAAGACTGCTTTCGTTCGTCACGCAATCCAGTAAGATAAATAATAGAACAATATTGAATGCTGAATTCATGAATGAATGTTCCCTTATTCTAGCAGTTAGTACAAACGCTATTCATGTCTGTATTTTAGCTTCTATCTTGCTGAGTAATCTAGTGATATATTCTAGCTTTTCCTAGATTGGTCCTTATATTTGTTAGCCCCATTCATGGCTGACAAGCTCGCCACGTGGCGTCTCTTTAGCTCGTAGTACAGCTGTACCTATTGGTCGAACTTTGAGACACTGTCTTGCTATATAAATCTCAATACACTGTAACAGGGCATAATCCTGGCAGCTTGCACGAGAGTACACAGTTTGTAACAATTTTGGTTTAAAATTTCCCACCCTCCCTCCCCGGGAGACGGGCTTTTGTTTGTTATTTGCCAATAAACTGGGGTCACTCCTTGTGGTTCAGTTAAGTCTGCGTAGCGACTTCCCCCAAGCTTTGGCATTGCTTGTGTCTTGCCATCTTATATCCTTGCCTTTATCTTGTCCGATCCAGCCTCTGCTGTGCTGGGGAAATAACAAAGGCTCTGCCAATACTCTTGTTCTATTCCCACGTTAGTGGGGGAATAAGTGAGGCTTTTAGTTTGTGCACCTATTATTAAGTCGCGTAAAACCTGCCACAGGGCTGTGCCCCCCTCAATTACGCCATATTGTTGTTTGCTTATTTGTTGTCGTTACACTACCTAGTTGCGTTACACTCTACTCTTAGTTTAAATTGTGGAATAGTGACATTAGCCCATTATTCACTGAAGCAGCCCCCATTGACAAGTAAAATCATTTGGCATTAGACAGCGTAAAATCCATCCACAGTGGTTTCAATAAAATTTAATTTGGTGGCTGGTTTAAGTGGAGAAATCGACTTTGTTATCCAACTCTGTTAGTTATTGTACAGAGAACTCACAAAACGAGTACAAATATTCCACAATATTTGTGCAGTAGAAAACCAGTTTGATTTGTTGAGGTGCTGACATGTGCCGCATGCTTGTGATGTACAATTCTCTCACACACTAAAAATATAGTGCAAAAAAAAAGTCTGATAATACGGGTGTATATAGCTTATTGGACGATTTAGTGTGAAGTAAATACAGCAAGACTCATAAAAAAGATCCCATGATACTACGCACTAAATTATCCAATAAAATATATGTATTGATAAGGGGCTTAATTTACGGCCCCTTCATGGATGGGTTTCTGGGGACACAATGTTTGAAAAGAACGCTCCCAAAGACCACATTTCCAAAGCCAAATGGAGTTTACTCTGTCTAATGCCAAATGTGTGGTTCCAGAAAATCTCCATACTGCTGCCCCCCCCCCCCCCCCACGGAGGTTTTTTTCCAGTTTGACCCCCCACCTCACTGGATTTTCCGTTCCAGAGGGCTTCACGTTACTCCCCCAACCCCCTGGAATTTCTATGATTTTTCCACTTGGACCCCCATACCCCTTGGAAATTCCGAATCCAAAAAAAAGAGACTGTAATAAGAGCTGTAATAAAAATTTCATTCTCCTAAAAACGACCGTGGAAATTCAAGACGTATTCACAGATGCGTTGAAGTATTCAAACTAACAACTGAGCTTATTCAACACTTTCATTTCCTTTCAACAGAAGCTGGTTACTGGTGGTATACCGCCGCCTGCTTTGCCTCACACCGCCGGCTAGTTTGCCTTGATTTTCACTAAAAATGCTATCATAAACTTGTCAAACTGCCGCCTTCAATGGGCTATCATGGACGGCTATTTCAGAACTTATTGAAACCCCTGCATATGTGACTTGTTAACTGGTGAAGACAGACAATGGGTAATTTCACAGGAGAAGCCTGCCAATCATATTACTGCAACTGTTAAGCGGGGTGGCACTTAACCACAGAAAGACAATGATTGCTAAGGAAGCTTCTAGTAAAAGACCCTAACAAAAAGGTAGCATGGGTGGTTCTATGAAGGAACTTTTTCAATGGAAATTTGTCAACACTTCAATCAGAAGGCGAAATTATTGTGCAACTAGTCCCAGTCCTCTGCCGTGCGTTTTAGTGAAAAGCAGGTAAAAGCCCCAAAGGAAATGAAAGGAAGAGGTGGTTTTTTAAACGGATGGGAACCGTCCCATCTCTTTTTGTAAAGTGTAGCATGGAGTTTCTACTTGGACAGAAAATGGAACTGATATTTTGGAAAGTGTGTGAAAGAAGGACCTTATGATGTCATAATGTTTTGTGAAATAATTTCTTTTAAAATCCATGCTACAGATTTTGTGTTAGAATGTTCTCATACTGTTGCATTAAAAAAATGAGAACAACATAGTTAACTCGCTGAGTTTTTAAGCATTTTCTGTTTTGGTCACATGATTGTGAGTCGAATCATACAAAGGTATGTTAGATAGAACACATTTGGCAAAAAAGGATAATTGAAGAGTTCAAGGAATTTGAGAAATGACTATTTGAAGGGGTCTATGGCAACAGATTGGTAGTTAAGAGCCACCCCCCCTTAAGATGTGCTCAACAAAAATAACTTTTGTATGTATTGCCAATGTACAATGTACCGGTACCTTTCTTTGTTACCAAACATTGCACACAAGTTCACCATTAATTATTCATGTAAAACAGAGCTTTGCTTAATATAATAGCCATTACATTTCTACAATGTATATTGTATTCATTTCTACAATGCACACTTTCCTCCACAAATATTTTACCAGTCAATACCTCATGTGAAACTCTACTCAAATGTCCCCATCTTCAAAAAACTGGCTTCCAAACATCGATTCTTTTTTCCTTCTCTGGTGAGTGTCATGTCGAGGGTTAATAAATCACTTCTCTACCAACCAAGCGGACGGTTCAGAGTTCTGGTGTAGAAGACTTGACTAGTTTGAATGAACTATGAGGTTGTTGTCATCTAGATTGGCCATTATTTCGCTCCTGACAAAATCGCTTTCATCCAAGATCTGGAAAACTTTAACGTTTGATGCCAGTCAGAAGATGAAGGACAAGGTGCTGGGACAGCGATTTCTTTTGCTCCTTGCATGACACTCGCGAGAGGATGACAAAAGAGTTAATGTTTGGAGGTCACAATGTTGGTCACAAATATTTGTAACACTTTGCTAGTACGGCACGTAAATCAAATCCAAGATATTATTAAATAATGTACTCCTCCTCCTCCTCCCTTCAACATTGCGTTTACCATTTTGTTTTTTTCACTCAAACCCATAAACATCAACATTGAAGGAGAAGAGGGGGCAAATTTCTGTCTGTGTCAAATCTTACACTGCAGTTGGCCATGTTGTGCTTAATAATAATTATTATTTTCACAGGTATGGACATGAAATTAATATTGGGAATTGGATGTAAATATAATGGAAACTTGATATTTTGATCCTGTTTAACATAAGCATAGACACCGCGGCAAAATGAGTGCGCAGGCTTGACCCACGCGCGAATCGTTTCCACGTGCGAGGGACTGGTACCAATTAAATTTGCAATACAAACAA